>DWNE01006569.1:0-12958 GCA_018249875.1 Cecropterus toxeus
AAAGACGATTACACAAACATCTAAACTCAGAATAAAAATCTAAAATATTCTTTGAAACAGGATGGGGATGGAATCCGGAAGCCTATCAGACCAAACGTGTCTACTCGTGTGTAAACGTGTCTATACAATTAATTATTCTGCTACACGAGGCATTAACAATATATTCGATATAAACATTTTGGGACAATCCTACCTAATATAAATAGATGGAATCCTCCCCACGGGGTAAAAAGGCGGGAGTCGGTCGCGGTCAGCGCGGGAACAGCTATTACCGCAACGGCATTTTTTTTTATAAGAATACGTTATGTTCATATTTCCGCTTTTTAGCCACTGGCCGACAGAAATTCTAAACTTTATAAAAGTTTAAATCTAATTTAAAAATTGTTTGTTGGTTTCTCCACTATTATCCGAAAATCCCAAATTATATTTAGCTTAGTCCGCTTGTAATATACCTCAAAAACGAGGTTAATATTTTTAGTAGACAGCAGTCAAAATTGCAAATGTATTACTAAAATGCAACGCGATTTTAACAGACTTTCTGTATGAGGCACCGTAGCATAGAGACGTCCAAATCGGAATATAATTTCTAATAATGTGTGTAAAAAATGCTAAAACCATTTACCAATACTTAAAAAGATTTAATAAAATCTGTCAAAAAAACGAAACACAAACTCTTCCACTTTATAATATTAAGTTAAAAAGTATAGAATACACAAGTAGTAGAATCCGTGTCTTTAAATCTATTTCTAAATTATAATAAACAAAATAAAGTGTGTGCAATTCACACATGACAGATGTGAAACTTAACAACAATAAATAATAAAATATTTCCAGGCACAAGGTATTAAGATTTACGATTTTTCAAATATCTATTAAAATGTATACAAAAATGCAAAGATAACGTCTATAAGATGTTCTCCAAGCCAACGTTCTGCAGATATTCTCCAAGACAAGACAAGTCAAGACAAGACGCAACGACCCTCGCATTATAAATCTTAACAGGAATGCCACGGCTGTCGTCCCTACTCAAGCAATTTACAATTACATGCAAATAGAGGAGATAGAGATTATATGAGCCGTCCAAGATGACGGGAACATTCCGTCCGTCATATTCGGACATGTCCCTCCTTATCTATGTAAATGATACTCACTCTAATATGATGAAGGTAAATCGTATGTGTTTAAAGGTAAAACAAGATATTGTTTAAACGATTCCTAATTTGTTGTAAGTATGTCTTTGATTTAAAGTAAAGTGAAGTAAAGTAAAGCATCGATTCCTGTCTTATTTTTTAAATGATTTAGTTTTTATGTATTATATTACATAAATGAGAACGAATGAAAAACTAAAAATATAGAATTCTTAATATATGAAATTAATTATTATTTATCGTCATCAACAACTAACAAATCAGATGAGCTTATGATCGTTTACTACGAAATCGAAAAGCACCGCAGTGCTTTGCCAATTCAATTTAGTTTTGATGTTGAATAATAAAAATAGAAAAAAGTTGAATTCTAAATATATAAAAATAATTAAGTAATATTATTTAGCGTCATTAACAACTTACAAATCAGATAAACTTCATGCTCGTTTAGTACAATCTCGTAAAAAGTCTAATAAGTATCAAATAATATTGTAGTAATTATGAAGCGAATTTTTATACCGTATTTCTTAAATATTAGATTGAAGTAGAAACGAGAATACAGTTCACCTGATGGTAAGTGGTTACTGCCAGTCTTGGACGTCTACTATGAGATATACAATGGTACTATCTGAAGCTAATGATAGATGCGTTGCTACACCCCAGGACCAAGATGGTCGCCTCTCCTCGAACTGCTTCACGCTAGAAATGGGCGAAGCAGAAGTATATCTCCGATAGAACTGCATTGTTTCTACCACCTTCCTGATCATGATGAAAAAATAATTAATTAATTATATCACGAAACTTGTTAGGAATATTATTAAATTACAGCTTTTAAGATCGAAGTCATACGCAAAGCTATTTGAATAAATAGGTCGTTATGAAAAGTAACATTATTAACCAACATAAAAAGGCAGTTAATCGAAAATTTACAAGTACGCTTTTGCGCCACGAGCAGTTAATTTCCGCAATTAAAACCCACACGCCTGAACCACTCAGTTGTCAGTCAATCGCTCAGCAAAATAAATAATTTACTATATACCATCAGCGAATAAAAAATATGTAATAAATTTTATTACCCGACTGCATCAGCAGGAGGGTAATTTTCTTTTCGGACGTACGTATTTATGTATGTATGTATGTTTGTATGTTTGTCTACAGGCCAAACGTGACGGATTGTGACGTTTAACATATTATTAGAATCGTCTCAGTTTGCGTAGTGACATAGGCTATATAATTAAAAAAAATGGCGCCTGGACATTGAGGAAAAAGGGGGGAGGGACGCTTTTTTACTATTACGACAATATGGGTATCAAATGAAAGCTAATTCCAAGTTTTTCCTACATAAAATATCAGTAATATAATACAAAAAATTAAATATTGCTGCCTCATAAATGTGCCATCCGAAGCCTTGGCTCCCTCTGCTCCCGTTCCCTCCACCTCATAACGTTTAATTATAATAACTTGGTAGACCATATGGATATAAATGAATGAAGACTGAATATATGGACTCTGAACGAGTATTTTCATCACCATAATTACATTCTGACACCACCATAATATTTAGTTTAATGTGATTTCAAACGCACAGCCGTACAGACAACTACAACAAAAAAATTGAAAGCCTAACAATATTTATTCTTAATTATGTAAATATGTTTATAAATAAGTGTAATCTACATGTCCAACTTAAACTTTGATTATATATTTGTATGAACTACTTAATCTTCACTCTAAAATTCAGACAACAAATAAATTCTTCTACAATGGGACCTGCCTAAGCACAATACATTTGAAACTCAATTGACAATAAAAGAACGAGTCGTAAAAAACGTCAATACATCTACATAGGATCAAGACGCATTAGGGGTCTCTGAAAGGAAGGTCTTGATCCTCCATCAGGTTATGTGGTCACGTTTCGGCGACACCGCTGTTTGCCGTCCATTACATCTTAATCCCTCGAGTTGTGCAATTTCGGATTATCTGGGGTCCTCCTTATTTATGAGTGTAATGGTGAAAGATTTGAAATATTTTGGGTGTTATTGTCTTACTTCGAAACGAAACTGTATTTATTTATTTAATCTTTTTGTAGCTTACAAAAATGTGTGTACAAAGGTGGACTTAATGCTATAAGCATTCTCTGCCAGTCAACCTTCAGGCAGTCTGAAATACAACGAAGGCGGAAAGATAGAAAAAAAATAATAAAAAGAGAAAAAGAATATGAATATATATTGATGCGTAAATACGTACTAAGAATAAATACAAATAAATTATAATATTTATGTTGCCTTTTAATAATAAAATACACAAATAAATAATAATAAATAACGCTTTCTACAATCATAGCTCTACAATAGGATGTTCTCATGTGCTGGGGGTGCTAGGGCCATACGCAACCACCCAGACCCAGATCAGTCTAAATTCATAATTTAGATTGTCCGGCCCGGAATCGAGCCCGGAACCCACTGCTTGTCCAACGGGTATTATAACCGCCCTGCCACGGGGATCGTCATACACTACATGTTGTACGTAAACACAAGTTATATCAAACTTGTAGTTTGTATAAACATTTAGCACAGTCATTTTACATATGGATACACTGTATCATTACAGGAGTATTGGAAGATATAATATTCGAATACGAATATAAATAGGTAATATGACTTCCATATATGTACATCAAAATAGCCAAAAAGTTCCAAGATTATCCAAAAACCTTGGAAGAAAGCTTTAGTTATAAATTCGATTAATTTATTTACGTTTAAAGACATTTACTTCTCAAATTTATTGATTAATTATTTGCTTAAAATACTTACAGTGCAATTACAATACATTGAAACAAATTATATTGATTAGCATAGTATGATATGGGTACATTAATTATATACGTAAATTTTATATTATTACATAGAATAATATCGATACATAGATTATTATGAATAGCAATGTCGTCATAATGCAATCATCATGCAAAGACTAGCACACAAACACTCAGACCAAGAACAAAAATCTTAATTATCTTTACGGATATGTAAACTGGATATCGAACCGAAAGTCCTGAACGAGGTGCACTGGGATGTCTGTGAAAAACAAGATACTAATCAACCAAATACTAATATACTAATTCTTACTTCTATTTTATACATTTAGGTATATTCTATTTTAAATGTGGTTAACTCTTTGTGGTTCGGAACACCACAGCCACACCTATTTCTTCCTAATAACAGCTGGTCAGGGTGTGGTAAGAGAGGTCTTATCCGAGGCCTTTTAATTTAATCTTCAAGAGTAGCATCGTAGCCGTGGCTAATCGTAGATAACACTCCAATCTTATATGGGGTCGATTACTGATGTCCTTGGGGGGCAGTGGCTACTTACAATCAGATATAAATAAGTCATTTTAATTGACCGTCATTAAATAAGTCGTTTTAATTGACCGTCAATAAATAAGTCGTTTTAATTGAACTTCAATAAATAAGTCATTTTAATTGACAATAACCCATCAGTTCTAGAATTGGTCGCTCTGAAGGTTCCTGAAAAATATATTCGGGTGCGACGACGCACATTATTTTACATACCGTCGTGTAGACTTGCTCTGACTGGTGAGTCTCCTCTGTTTCGAGCACTAACCTTGCTCAATGGTGTGGTGATTTCGAATCCAGATGTCGACATATATTTTTCAACTCCTGCTGTATTTCGCAGAGCGGCAGGAGAGTACATTGAAAAGCTACACAAATGAATTGGATCTGTAATGTTTGTTGAGCAATATGTGCAAATTTTATAATAAATAAATAATAGGAATAAAACCTTAGCTAATCAAATACTCACATTTGTATGAGATACATACATACTCAGATCAGATGGACGTTTGCTACTTTCCTATTATAAAAAAACAAAGCCAATCAAAAGCTATCATACTTTAAATCCCGCTGACGTCAATCATTCAGGTTCTAATTGATATAGCGAGTAGATGACGCGTGGGGGTTTTAATTGCGAGAATTAATCAACCGTACTGCGTATTATACAACAAACATGGGGAATTTACTGTTCATTGGCTCTTCGATGTTGCTAATTATTTGAATTATTTCTATGGGTTTCAGCCCTATTCAGTGCGGATTGAATTCTGCGTATTGCTGTAAGAGTTCCAGTTGCTGCAGCATTTTGTCAAACGATTGGAGTGGTCCAGCTTTTAATAAAATTTGATAACCGGTACATTTTTTTTAAAAGGACGAAGTAACAAACGAGCATGCAGGCCAACACGGTAAGTGGTTACTGTCACCCATGGATATCTGTAAGCAACTTCATATAGAACAGAAATTCTATCTAAAGTCGATCACAGATGCGTTGCTACTCCCGAGGACGGAGATGGTTGCCTCATATATAAGAGCCAGCAACCACATCCTTCCACTGAAACGAATTACTGCTTCTCGCTAGAAGTAGGTGTGTCGGTGGTACATCTCCGGTCGAACTACATTTATTCTACCACCTGGAAGATTACTACCACCGGTAGGTTTATTTTCTAATAGAGAAGTAAAAAACGAGCATGCAATCAAGTGATTATAAGTGGTATCTACCGCCCAAAGAAACCAGTAATCAAAACCCCCTAGTACTAAGTTGAAACGCCTCGCATAAGTATGTATGTACCTATGTCTTACCAAACCCTTCAAACTAGCACACAGCTACGCTAAATACTGCTGTTATTGGGCAAAAATTAACGTGACGTTGATGCTTTCATAGTCAAAATACAAAGAGGTCAACAGGTCGGGGTCAAATTACAAAGTGGACGAAGATGTAAGTTTTTCGTAAATCAAATAAGACTTATTAATAGTTTATTTTAACATCACGTGTTGATTCACACTATCAGTCTATCCGGTATTTCCTAGTCACTCCAAAAGTTTCCAACAAGAGTAATTACATCCACTAAAAGCCTATTTCGCCGTCAATTAAATTATATATCGATTTAAATCAACATGCCAATACAATACTAGTTAACACACCAAAATGTTTTAACGATCAAATTGAACTATGATAAATGTATCCACTAAATAGCAGAGACCGCTAACTTACCAGTACACGGTAAATCCACCGCAAGCCCGCTCAAAGGGTCGCGGAACTTTAAGAGCGAGTTATGGTCGCAAAATGTTAACACATTAGATACATGTCATAGCCTGCCCAAGTTTTAAGGGTCGGGCTAGCAAGCGCTTATGCGATGTCGATATTGAAGCGATTAAAGTTTTCGTAGAAGATAGCTCTCGAATTAGCTAGTTAAAGTTGCAATGAGCCGTCTGCATCGCAGGTCCGATAAACGATGAGGTAGATTATCCTCAATTGGCAGCCACGTTTACTCAAAAATATAGTCGTCACACGTCTGACACTTGTGAAACATCGTAAAAGACATGATAGCGACATGAACTAAATATAGCATAATGAAAATAATGCAAACTAAGACCAGTACCCCGCTACTTATTAAGTCGAACTAACACCGCAGCCCGCTTAGTTTTGTTCGATACTTAATATGTTCATAGTTTCGAAAATGTTATAACAAATAGCGCTAAAATAAATAAAGGCAAGCATCGCCACGCCAAGAATCAGATTTACCTACGCCTATAGATGTTTCAAAACAAAAAAGCACAGGTCGCTCCCAGATGGACCGGGGACCTGAAGAACATAATAGGAAACCGCTGAATTTAGAAGACAAAGTCTCGATTAAAGTGGCCCTATTTAGGGGAGGCGTATGACCTACGGTGGCCTTAAAAGGCTGACGGATGGATGGAAACAGTTTGCGATTCGTTGATTTGACCCATTTATATATTCAACTATCGGTAGAGTAATCCAAGTGGATATTTTTTTACAAATTTGTTTTTTAGAGGCATAACTAGGAAAACGGCAATGAAGGGTAAAAAATTAAATAAAATACGAAGGTATTCTTTAACAGTCAACACGATATATAAGACTACAAAAATATAATTTTGTTATAAAATAAAATAATTTCGTTTTTATCATTTTAGTAACGGAATAAAAAACTATTTCCTTTTCTGTTTCCTACTAAGTTCTTTGTCACTGATTCGATATTGCTATCGAAGAGTCGTCCAAAAAGTCTCATAGAATCGCCTTTGGCTTTGACCCTAGTATAATTTCCGTGGAGCGAACAACTTTACGGGTCGGGTCATGTCGGGTCATGTGACGCTTCCTCACGATATTAAATAAATGATCTAACTTCCTATCATTTTCTATCTTATGACGATTTAAGTTTAGTTGTCAACAAAGTAGGTAGATTATTAAACTTTATTTAGCGGCTTATTAAACACCGCTGCAATTTTTATGGTGTTATCATTCGGTTTGATTGCTTTTTATGTGATTTTATGATTACAGTCAAAGAAGCTGGTGAGTTACTCTCACTTTAATCATAAAATCATAACCAGTCGATCAATAGTGATTGATCGCATTTAATGCATTTTATATGTAACGATGGCAACAAAATGATTATTATTTTTATAGAATATAATTAAAGTAGAAAACGAACATGCAGTCCATCTGATAGAAAGTGATCAGTTCTGCCTATTAACATTGATGATGTTAATAGGCGGCACTGATCGAATAGAAAAATATAGAAATATACACTATAGAAATATATGAATACTTAATAAGAAATATTATCTTGGGGTATATACAGTGTATTAATTAAACTTAAAACTGATTATAACTGACATTTTAATATAAATGTGTAGGCATATTATGATATTATTATTGTATACTTAATGAATTACAATTAAATTTTAATACATTACGATAAAACTCTCTGTGATTGTCTTTAAAATAACTCTTCATTGTACCTTATACCAAAAGCTCGCTAAATTCGCATCGGTCGATCACGTTCAGTATTATTTTGTCCACAAAGCTTTGTCCCAAAACCCACCTGGAATAATTTCCGGAAAACTTACAGCGTTCCGGGTCGAACGTCCACACATTATTATATAAATGTTCCAACTTCCGAGCGTCTTTCTCCCCTTACAACCCCCATTTGTTCTTATTTTCAGCGCGGAAGCCTCGTGGTGCGGTGACAAATTCTTTTGTGGGTTCTCCTTGAGCGGTAACTTAGGGAGAATCGACTTTTGTTGTTCAGGAAGACATAGCTGTGATTATTTTTGGACTTGTTCACTTAAATATTATACAGGTACAGGCTACAAATTGTTTTTTTTTCCTTTTTTTAACAAATACATTATTAAAACAAAAGAGACAACTCCGCTGAGTTTCAAATCTTCTCGGTTAAATTTACGTTCATGTTTATGATAGTAGGGTAAAAAGTTGTAACTGAATATCCAGCGTCAATGGAACTCATAGAAATTGATGAGACAAACTCAATGAGACTTCTAAAAATATTTGCGTAGAAGCAAAGTCAGAAATATGATTTTAGTTTTAACCAAAAACTGACGAGATAAAAATAATTACTGTTAATGAAAATTCTGTAAGACTTAGATACTTAGATCTCTGACTATACAGAAGCAATTTTTCACACGCAAGTGGAGTCACACGATGTTCCTATTAATGAAATACTTAATATACAGAATACATCTATGAGACCTTAAAAATCCAAGTTGATACAGCAGCCCTACAAATGGATTTCTCCTTTAGACACCTCATATACCTATCATAAATTCACAGGACGATACAGAACTCATCTCCTGAATTCATCCCTTTGTCGCATCTTTCATCGGGAAGAAAAGGGGGAATACGTTACGGGAAAAAGCACATTAAAGTCACAACAATATAATATATCATACGACTCACATACATATAAGTTGAATAAAAATTTAATACGATATTTCAAGTCATTGCACGCTCTGCCCGAATGCACAGACAGACAGCGGTACACTTCGTGCGAATATTTAATGTAGAGAAGACTAAGGAATTTACAACACAAAGTTCTCTTAGCGCTTTTTTGGATTTCTTGGCTGAATTTAAAAACAAGTTGAGGTGTGATTTAAATTTTTATTTTTGACAATCTACTCGAATATTTTATTCAATTTTCTAAATGTCTGTTTACGTGATATCTAATGACGCAAATAGCGATGTATACTCTATTAGAATAAATTACAGAATAACTTGTATCAAATTGATTTAAAAATTAAGTCGCATGTACACATTATCTGAAATGATATATTTGCATATATTATTTGTATATTATATAGTCCCCTATCTACTCAGTAATCTAGCTAGCTATAGACTTAGACTAAAAACGAGGAATGAGGTCCATTTCATATTTCCGTGGTTTACTAAGCATTAGAAAGCCTACCGATAAAGCGCGCACGCACGCGTATGCATGTTTGTGTATATGTATAAATCTACAAATTTACATGCGTATTTAATGAGGTTAACTAGTTTTTCTAAAATCATAAGTAATTAAAAATACATGTTGCGGAATCGTCTCGTCAACCTATTATTGACCCACTGCTAGGCACGGGTCTTCTCTCAGAGTGAGAGAGTTTTAGGCCGTAGGCCACCGCGCTGGCCAAGTGCGAAATGATAGACTTCACACACCTTTGAGAACTCTTTTTTTTTAAATGAGAACTCTCAGATGTGGAGGTTTCCTCACGATGTTTTCCTTCACCGTAAAGCAGTGATAATTAAATTTTAATACGCACATAATTTTAGAAAAACCAGTGGTGCGTGCCTGGGATTGGATCCCCGGATCCTCGATTGAAAGGCCTAGTTTCATCCATTAGGCTATCACTGCTATGTATGTTGCGGAATAATGATGTCGAAATAAACAAATGTTTACTGTCATAACGGAAGTAACCTAAACGTCTTAACTGCATGTAATTTAGAGCGTTTTATAAATGTGGTGTGCGTTTATCTTTACAGCGAACAGCAAACTGTTATTCAGTATTCATTCAACGGCGTCACTCCACTAGATGTGAAACGCAGTTTTACTATAGCTATGTCTAGTGAACTTATCTGTATTGTGATATTGGGTTACGAGTAATAAAAACTTTCAGCATTTTAAAGAACTATTTCTCTATTCAAAATGTAGAAATAAGGTGAATCGCAGTAAAATTCAACATGAAAAATCAAATGAATCGCATGAATCGCAGTCAAATATATTGAGGGTAAATGTTAGGGTTAAATCAGGGTTAAATCAGGGTTAAAAAGTATGATACTGTTACTTCTCACTTCTTGTTAATACCTCTTCCTTTACAAGGCCCAAAGCTGTGCCCTGGGGGTAGTGTTCGTGTATTGTACCTGTATATATGTATTTTTACTAGCTCAAGTATCCGTGCTTCACTATGTGCCAAAAAACTAGGTTTTACTCGCTCATACTCGAACATGAAAAGTGATAAGGACGTTACGGATAGCAAATTAAATGTTAACGTCGTATATGCCATTAAAAGTTTGCTATTTTTAGCGTTCTCTTTTTATTTTAAAACAAGCTGTACCACGCAGTTTCACCCGCGTTTATTAGAGAACAATCTATTAAAAACAAACAGAGCGTGATGTTATATAGCCTTCCACGATAAATTTACTATTCAACAGAAAAAGGATTTTTCAATTTGAACCAGTAGTTTCTGAGATTAGTGCGTTCAACCGAACAAACTGTACTGCTTTATAATGATGATGGGAATATGAAAGTGACTGTAACCAAAGGATGTTGTGACGTCACAAAAATAGTCACCATCTTTTACTAGCGAAAAAATAGACCAGTTAGATAAGCCACATCCATGTAAAATCTTATGTAAATTGGACCTGTGGTTATTAGTATATAGTATAGATATATATTTATTACTAAAACCCGATCTATTTCCAAATTTTACGTAGAAAACGGTTCGTAGGACATTTCACAATTGAACTACCTCGTGTAATGGAGAAGACTGGTCGAGTCGATATCTACAACAGGTTTACTCAGTCCGAGCAGAATACATGCCAGATGTAAGCATTCAATAAATAATCTAAGCTTGTTGCTCGCTATTTTAGAGGCCTACGTCTGTCCACTTATCTTATTTTAAAAGATGAATGTTTTGTACCCTAAACTGTACCTACTTATATAATAGGATAAAATTAAATTTTGGGAAAAATATAAATTGGACTCATTAGTGACATATCAAGCAAAATGTTGATGTTCAAAATTACTTAAATAAAGATATAAATTATAGAAGTTAAAAAATAAATGTAATACAAAATAATAAAATAAATAAACGAAATTGAAATCAGAACCTCAGTTTTCCAGTTCTTGCAGGTTTATTATTTTTTTTCCAAGTTATGCCAACGTAAAGTGCGTTGAATATGAATTTTCATTTTACCGTTTCAAGTCATAAAGTGCCTCGTGGAGCGGCGGCCATTTTGAAAGTTTTTTAATATTGAAAGAACGGACACTGCAGACCGTTGTTTATTTGAATTTCGGACCGGGAATGTTTAAGAAAACTCCCGGGAGAATTTCCTTGCTGTTTATAAGTTTTATTTACTGTAGAAAATATGAGTTTCAGAGTTGACTTGTTTTAAAAATATTTGAAAAATTCCAGCACTTTTATTTTGAGAGACCAACCGTTAGGAATACCAATGATACCGGTATTGTTGTGTTGGTTTGTAATTCAAAATGGGATAGGCATATCTACAAAGTATGTTATATTTGTTTCGACAATCAAGTTCAATCCAATAGCATCAGTATTCGTAATACTTATTCCAACATAATATACTCGTACCTCTTTGAAACATATACCTCTTATCAGCTATCATCCTTACAGTAACTATGAAAAAAGCTGATAATCTTTGAATACTTGTTCACCTTTTCATGAAGCATAGCAAGAACACCGTTTTTATTATTATACTCTTAAAGAGTATAATAATAAAAATGTTTCAATGAAAGGTGGAAAAACCCTATGTGATTCGACTCTGGAAGCATCACAGCCAAAGCTCTTTCTGCTTAATTAAGAGCTACATACTTATCCGATGCTTCTAAGTTAGTCTTCGCGGGTAACGATACATTACTAAACACTTACCTGGGGTTGATAACAGATGACCATGGGCAGCAGGGGCGGATCATGACTTTGTGGTTTTTTGGTGATGTAGTGTATAGGTACTTATCAGAAAAAAACTCCGCTGATAATTTTTGTTTTTTTTTCGTTACACGTAACGCCTTAATTACGATTTGTCTCTTATTATTTTTAATAGGGATTGGGGGGCACCTGTACCCACAGGGCCCTGGACTGAAATTCAAAGAGCCCATAGGCAAATCTGTCCCTAATGGGCAGCAGCGGCCAATAATTACTAGGTATACACAGGTATATATATAATTATTACTAATTTACTAACAATAGGTATAAGTGTATTTTTACTAACAAATGGATCCTTGTTATCTTATTAATAAATAAATTTAAATTTGAATTTTGAATTTGAATATAGGTGATACAATCGACCAGGTAGGTCGCCAACCAACGCCACACCTATTTCTAGCGTTACGAAGCTCCTTTTTTATAAGATTGAAGTAGCAAACGGTGCAGTCCTGATGGTAAGTGGCCACTGCCGCCCATGGACAATTTTGAGCAACTTAATACAGAACAGGTGTTCTATCTAAAGTCAATTATAGATGCGTTGCTACTACCGGGGACTAAGATGGTCTCCTCATATGAAAGTGAGCCGGCAACCAAAATGTTTCGGTGGATATGATGCGGCCATGTTATTTCTCGTGAGTAGTAACGCATCTCGGATAAAATTCAGATAGAACCTCTGATGTATATGATGATGTACATGCAAGCTACATGCTTGTTTGCTATTTCTATAATGATAAAGCTTAGTTTAAAGAATAGCTTAAAGGTTCATCCACTTGA
>DWNE01006570.1:0-12958 GCA_018249875.1 Cecropterus toxeus
TCATTTTATTCTCCTATTTTCGTAAATTTTAAAATCGTCCCCCCCCCCCCTCCTTTTTACTCTATTTCCAGGCGCCATTTTAATAGTTTTTATAGCTTAGGTATGTCACTACGCAAACTGAGACGACTCTAATGATACGTCACTATCCGTCCAGCCGTTTGGGCTGTAGCGCGGGCCAAAGAAATGGACATACATACAAACGAACAAACATACGTACATAAATACACTCGAAAAACTTTACCCTCCTTCTGAGGCATTCGGATAAAAAATATAAGTGCATAAAACAATTACCGATTGTTAAATTACAGGTGGTGTCTTTAACAAGCTACACGTTGAAGTTATGGGGTTCAACAGCGAAGAGTCAGGCATTGATGACAGCGAGCGCGCGCCTGGCTGCCACCCGCGCCACCTTGCGGCTGTTCGACGACGCCGCCGCTCTCAGAACTTTCCTTGCGTATGGACTTGGCAAACATGTAAGATTCAGGATATAACAGAGACACTATGAAACTGCTGTGAAGTTTTAATTTTATTTGGTAGAATACTTACGAAGTATTTCAACTGCGTCTTCAGCGGCAGCTACTTCATTCGTAATCAAATTCGAGTGGGGAACTGGGAATATGCACTAACGACTGTTGCGTCGTATTGTAGACCATTATTCGGGTTGACTATAAAAGTTCAGAGGCTACAGTTTCACAACAGGCGACAGCGTAAATGTAGGCATACGTACGTTACTTTATATAAGATAAATATATAGATCATCAATTGGTAAGTACTTGGTTACATTACTTATCAAATTCTACGTTTAATTCATATAGCAATGAACAGCTAAATTAAATACGTCGAAAGTAATGTTAATTATCTTATTTTAATTAAATACCATGTTTCGCTTACGAAAGTACAAATTTACATAGAATTCGAAATTTCTTTTCCGAGCACGTTCACTTGTTGCATCACGTACAAGGCCTGTAGCTACAATTTACGATTGTTTACATACCTTCGATAGCTCAGTTGGTAGAGCGGTGGACTGTAGCTGGTTAAAACTGTCATCCATAGGTCGCTGGTTCAAATCCGGCTCGAAGGATATTATTTTGTTTTTAAATTTCATCAATAAAGCTCACATAACCACCATTTGATTAAACCAAGTCATCTATTTTATTAAGGTATTTTTGTAAATAATGAGTTAAAAGCTGATACATACCTTTTTTGTCATATCAAATAGTGATATTTTCTGTGAAGCTAAAGGCCTGGGTTTGAATCCAATATTCTGATTTTTAAACGTAATTTGTATAATTAAGTATATAGTCCACGTCTGATAAGTTGTCCATTGTAAATCGTCGATGTAAGTATATAATATTAAAAATATGTTCCATGAACAACATATTAAATATTCGATAAATATTATACCTATGCAGGTTATCCCTCATTTTCTGACCCGTCTAGCTTTTATAAAATATATTTACATATTGCAGGAAGGCACAGTTTGGGGTACCATTGGAGTGTCTGGTGGCGTGTTCACACTCGCGTACCTGCAGGCGGAGAAGCTGGTGTGGTTGCTGGACACCGGTGTGTTAGTG
The DNA here is from genome assembly GCA_018249875.1 of Cecropterus toxeus. Taxonomy (NCBI): domain Eukaryota; kingdom Metazoa; phylum Arthropoda; class Insecta; order Lepidoptera; family Hesperiidae; genus Cecropterus; species Cecropterus toxeus. The sequence goes on from DWNE01006570.1 coordinate 1,575, forward strand.
CTCCCGGAGAAACAGGCGTGGAACATCAGAACCGCGCACAAGCTGTTCTGGTCCCTCTCTGCTTTCGTTGGCTTTGTCAGGTCGGTTGTAAAAAAAATGCAGGCTCTTTCTAGCAGTACGCTTTTAAGAAATAATAATAATAATAATCATTTATTTCAGACTAAGTCCATATTTTAGATTTACAAAATTTTATCGAGTTAGTATGTTTGTTTGTATGTTTTATCGAGTTAGAAATGTTGCAATCTATGTCCAGATACAAAAAAAAACCCGACTGAATGACTGCTGACTGGCCTATTGATTATTTTACAGCTAAAAAAGAAATAAGGACTTCAAGGAGAAATGTTACTCAACAGAAAACACGTACATTTTTAATTTTTAACTGATTATTTTAAACAAAATTCATGCATTCATTATGCATTTAGTAAATGCATATTTTTAAAGAAACTTCTAACACATTTTATTCCTATCTTCAATTTACAAAAGTCACAAAATATATTGCTTTCCAGATCAATACGTGCGTTGCACGCAGCGGCACGGAACGTGAAGGCCCCAGAGCGCACGAAGTGCGCGCCCGCCCGGTTTACACAGGCTACCCTTACCAGTACCAAACTGCTATTGGATTTCGTCCACGCCGTGAGCTGGCTACCCCAAGGCTGGCTGTGGGGCAGCAGGCTACCCACAACCCAGGCAGCTGGTATTGCAACGGCATCGGCAGTACTCGGCCTCGTAATGCATTATCACGGCAAGAGACTCCTTCCGCGGTAACTTATAAGTATGTCACGCTTTGAAATAACGGTTTACTATAACTTACTGTACTTACATTTCGATAAAGTACTAATTTTGTACATAGGAAATGAAACAATGTACAGTAAAGCAGAGATGTTTATAACTTCAGTATTATGTGATTATGTTTAAGTATTCTGTATAATGTTATCAGAACGGTGCCACTATTATTGATATGAAAATTTAGGATTTTATTGTAATAAATGTGATAAAATTGTAATCCCATTATGGATTAATTTAAGAATTTACATGTCAATTTTTATTGTAAGTTTACATAATGCCAAAAGATAGGCTTATCCGTTTACTGATAAGTGGGACCTCTCAACCTGAGTGATAAAGTTGAAAGTTGTTCATATAAATGTTACGTGATGTAACAGGTGCTTATCAGGGGAAGTGATAAACCTGTCGCGGTTGACATATCGATTCGATTTCAGGAAACGCGTGCCTTACAGCCTCTTGATTTTGTGACTACAGTCACGTGACTAGACCACTTGTATAAAATACAATAGATAAATATATATGTGTAGATATAAAGGTGCACGGCTGAGAACATTGCTTGCTGTTGTCGCCCATCGTTTAAGTTTAGGCGATTGTCGTACGATGTATTCAAAATAAAGCAATAAATTAAAATGTATTGATAATAAATAATAGGTAATGGAGTAAGAATTAAAATTATGATATGTACATCATAATTAGCTGGCATGTTCAAGCTTTCTGTTAAGGAACTTGACCTGGTCAAAAGAAGTGAATTATTTTAAGGAAAATGAGGTTTAATACGATAAAATAAAATTATGAATGGGTATTTGTTGTATCGCTCCGTCAACTGTTTTCTGTAAATTTAAAATAACGCTTCAAGAAAGACTACACAAAGACGAATTCACAAGCAACCTGACTCCAAACAGACATAAAACGTTCAGTATGAATTTGAAAGTGTTATGATTAAATAATATATACATGATTATGTGTAAGTAACGTGTAATGTTATCAATATTTATTTGAATTAAGATTATTAACAAAAATATTTAATTGAATGACTCGATGATTTCATAAGGTCAAAAATAAAACAAAAAATACGAACGAAAATAAAAAGTTATTTCATTTAATACATCTTTATTTGCATAACATTCGAGTGAAGTAGAGAAAAATAAAAAAGTCACAAATTGTCGGAAAAAAGTCAAAATAAGTAAGATAATTATATTAAAGGAAAAAATATAATTTAGACTTATTTAACGACTTTCTAATACAGTGAATTATATTGTATCCAGTCTGCCTCGCATCAGATTAAGCTGATGGTACTGGCTTTCAAATAAAATTCATGGCTTACATTGCTATGTGATGATACAAAAGACTACGCACGTGTATACAATACAATAAACTTAATCTGAGGACCACAAAGTATTAGCTTCAACCGTCATTCGCATGGCGCTATAAGCGTCAGCGTTGACCCTTAAAAAGAAATGTATTTGCCTGATCTTATAAAGCCACGATATTTCGCTGGAAATTGTATCATAATGTGACAAAGTTCGCTTTACGCTGCCGCTTATAGCGCCAATCGCATGTTTCGTGGCCTAGTGATTAGGAACCAATTGTAAGGGTTCGTCATCTTAGTGTCAAGTAAAGGGAAGAGAACAGAGAGCTTTTTATGTCTTCACATGACTGTATCGAGTAATGTTCGTTGAAGTTTCGTTAACATTTGACTCACTACATATTTACGGTATTTGAAAGTTACGCTATAAATGTGATTATTCTAAACATGATGAGCTTAGTTAAGATTATTACTGATTTATTTTAGTGTGCAATCCTGTTTTAACGGCTGTTTACTTGTTTATATAGAAATGTATTATTTAGTACGTAAATTCGTTAACTTCAAATTTAACCATTTATCCAATTTCTCTAAATGGAAAGATTGCTTGTTATGCTACGAATTAATTACACGATAAGTTCATTTAAAATAAATTAAACAAATTAATAAAACATGGCTGGTGTAGAATCACCCCAATCACCACTTTTATTGGAGGGACCTTAAAATAATCTATGTTTCTACTGTTAATATAACATTATTTTACAAAATCACAGATTATAGAGATGCTTAAAGTTATGATATATTTGCTTATAACAGCACAGACAATTTTGAGCAAAATAACAAAGAAAAAATAAACAAGTACCGTATATACAAAGCATTGAACTATATATTATCTTTGTATGTGATTTTAAATATGTTATTCTTTGATTGTTCTTAAAATTGTGTAATAACATCACAGATAATATAAAGACACACACGTACACGTGCCCGTGTCCGTGTGCGTGAGCTGTGTATGAACACTGATGGCAGGAAGACTATAATTTTCAAATTAAATGGCACGCAAGATAAAATCTACCAAAAAAAACTTCGTACCTGTCTTATTTATTGACCTGCAATTTTCATTAAAAATCGATTTAAAATTTCTTTACAATGTAAAAAAGTTATATCATAATAGCAGCTCTAAAATTTCTTCCAGTCGCCATTAATTCTCATCATCAACATCCTCAGTAACTTGCACTGAGAAATTTAAGACTAAATAAGTATTAATTTAAAATTTAGCTTCTTCCTATAACCGGTAACAAAATGTCTATATTACTATGTCCAGAATATCCATAGCAACGTGGAGCAACTTTCTTCATATCTTCGCTATAAAAAACTCCATTTAAGATTTCCCCAAACCGTATCTGTGTTACATGGTCTCTGGAGCAAGGATCAGTTCTTCTCTGAAGTACGCCTCATGATCGGGGTATAGTCTAGTGGCGAGGCGAGGTAGGCGTCTAGGGTTGGGTGTTCTACCCCAAGTAAGGGTGTCCCCGGCGGATGCTCCCAGGACAGAAGTGCAGGAAGTTTCATAGGCCCGAATGACTGCATCAGAGTCGGGAGTGAGGATGCACTCAGCCAGCTTGCAGAGAAGGCGATGTCTGGAAGTTAAGAAAATATATATACGACATCCTATATTTCTGTAAGGTTATTCATGAACCGTTTGCATGATATCAATGTATATAACTGAGTTTCTTATTTTTGTTTATTTGTATTCAATGTATCTAGAAAAGTTCGAAACGGAGATAGTTGAAAATATCAAGTTTCTTTCACCAAGATAACATGATTGCCTCCTTGTAATCCAGAAATATATAATTTTCTTTTGATTACTACCATTACAAAACCTGTACTATTAAAATAAATAAATATATAGACCTGAAAGAAAAGAAAATCCTACGAAGGTAGATAGGTTGGTAATTTTTGCGAAAAAAGTTCTTGTATTCGTGTATATTCCAGTAAATATTTTAATCTTTATTAAAATACTAAAAATGCCAAAGTTTGTCTGAATGCATGTTTTTAACTCTTTCACGCAAACAACTTATCAGATTTCGGCACATAGATAGTTTACGGTTCGGACAACACGTAGTATACTCATTACCGTAGTAAAGATCGATGTGAGCGGTGCCGCAGGAATATGCTAGTGTTGTAAAAAGAAGGCTCGACTTACTGCGGCGTGGGCCCCACCACGGACTGCAGCGCTACCACCTGCAGCAGCGAGCGGCGCGGCTCCGTCCCCCAGCGGGCTAGCAACGAGCGAGCGCTCGCGACGCATTCGCTCGCCTCCTCGCCGCGAGCGACGCACTCGCGCGCGGTACGACACGCGACGCATATCCACACTGCTATTATCGGTTCGTCTTCACTGTTAACAATACAAGTGTGATAAGTACTGTATGAACATGCAACTCTGCCTAAACATTTCAAGGTCAGCTAAGTGAATTTTTCATTTATATAGGTATGCGTGAACTTTTGGCCTCACGCAGCAAACACCGTGTTAATAAAGACAAACACGAGCTAACTTAATTTATTGTAACTTTCTGTTTGCAAGAATAATTGAAAATCCTATTTATGATTATTACGTTACTACTAGAGCGGGAGGAGAAGGTCTTCTTATATACTATGATCACCAAGGAAAAAGGGGGATAAAACGTTGTCATCAATATGTCAAAATAAAAAAAATATCAGTGGTCTGTAAAGTCGGTTTACTGACGATAGTTTTACGTGACAACATCATAAGAAAATACTGATGGAATGGTTGCATTTTTTAAAAGAAAATTGTAATATTATTTGTTTGATAGATATTTTGTATGGAGTGCCGATTGTGCCTCTTTGTCGCTCGTTTCGCGCTCTCGCTTGCACTTCAAGCTTTAAATGGAACGCCTCAGAGCGAGGTAACGCCGCATGAGTCATGTTTTTTGGTGCGTGTAGCCGGCTCCGTCGAATTATAAGACGTTGTCACGTCAAAATGCAGCGTAACTTACAAGCGTACAGCGGGCGAGGCGAGCGCGTTGAAGGCGATCCGCAAGACATCAGGCGTGTGTCGCGCCGCCAGCAGCGTGCCGTAGGCGGCGTGCAGGCGCGCGCGCGCGGCCAGCGAGCCCGCGTCCGCGCACGCGCCGCCCGCCCAGCGCGCGCGCAGCTCGCTCCACCCCGAGCTCTCTGTATCAACATTGTCATATAAACGCTAGCTCAAAATACTTTATGATATTTTCTCTCCGCTATCTAACTGATTGTTTTTTTTTACAACGCGTTTGTGTTATGAATAAACAAGTCGGAGACAAAGTGAAAGTAAATGATTATTTTAATTTATTTATTTTACGCAAATATTTATCAATACATATTTATAAAAACATAATTATTATGTGTCGACCATTTCAGTTCTCAAGTAGAACAACGTTTTTGTGATTACAATGCATTTGAGATGCATATGATCATTACTTGCAGAGTTAAACGAACACACGAAATAGAGAAAAAGAGATAGTAGCCTGAAACGTGCATGACCGCCTTATCTGTAATCAACAGCTATAATAAGCCCTTACTACGAAATTAAAACAACGTAGCGAAAGGTGTGGTACCTCTGTCTGCGAGCTGCGCCCGCGCAACCGCGTCAGCGAGCGCGGCGAAGTAGTCCGGCGAGGGCAGCGCCGCCGCCGCCGTAGCCGCCGCCGCGCGCAGGCGCGACCCACAGTTACATACCCACTGCTCCCACACCTGCGAGTGAGCTTACAATATACTGCAACTACTGCATATACGAGGTTGCAGTCATGATCGTCTTTGTGGACATCAATTAATTTTGTGTTTTCACAAAAAAATGGGTAGAATAGAATAGTCTTTACTGTACATACTTCTCTTCTCCCAAAATCAAATTTGGTCATCAGATTTGTCTAAAGCAATTAATAGATGCCTCTTTTTGGAAAGAGGGAGGAATTGAATATCTGAAATACTGAGAGAAAGAAAGAAGGAAAAAATCTTTCTTTCTTTTTTGAAATACTATATAAATGTTATTTAAGTTTTCCTGTTTCGACAACAGGAAGAAAGTTTTATCTCAATTCAAAAAAAACTTTGACTTGATCCCGATTGGAATTCAACGATGTGCGAAGTCTACAATTCTAATTGACCAGTACGATAGACTGGCTTAACTTCCTCTTACTCCGATAGAAAACCCGTCTCCAACATTGGAACCAATGTTGGTGACCGATGTTATTAGCCTAATTCCGTTTTGATGTTTGACATAAAATATGTCAATGAGAAAAGATTGTTACTATGATTAAAATATTTAATATATAAAAGTTTTTAAATAGTTTAAGCACAAAAAATATATAAATGCCTTAATTATAATTACCGGCAATGCTTTAGGAGCAGCTTCCATGCACATGATAATGCTAGCTCTGCTCAGAAGTTCTTCTACTTGACCATCCGACTGGTCAATGTGCGGCACTGGAAATTTAATGTAAATTATTTTTTATTAGTACTCAGTAATGCATTTCTCCAACTGAGTGTAAGTGGCCAAAGCGAAAATTTTAAGGAACAACGAAAATGATCCAAGATGTAACGGGGCTGACTTTGAAAAAAGCTAAAAAGTGTAAGTATAGTTTTGAAAACTTATTTTTATTCAATATGTGATGTGATTAGATAATTAATAAATACATCTAGCCAGTCCGAAACAAGTCTAATTATAGAACATAACCTTTCTTATAATTTATCTATACTATCTATACTTAACATTATAAAGCAGTAGAGCTTGTTTGGTTGAACGCGCTAATCTCAAGAACTACTGGTTCGAATTGAAAAAATATTTTGTGTTGAATAGTAAATTTATCAAGGAAGGCTTTAGGATATATAATATCACGCTATGTTTGTTTGTTTTAATAGATCGTTCTCTAATAAACGCGGGTGAAACTGCGTGGCACAGCTAGTCTAATATATATTAGCATGAAAATATGAATAACATTTTCAACTTTTTCACATTGGCTCATTGAGTTCAATTAACTTAGGTTAAATTAAACGAGTTAAAAATATCTTACTATAGAAAAATTACAACGCTCACTCACCCAACGCGGTAATGACGTCGAGCACGCGCGCCGCGTGCGCGGGCACGTGCGCGAGCAGCGCGGGCGCGGCCGCCGCGCGCACCCAGCGGGACACGCCCAGCGCGCGCCGGGCCTGCCCCGCCCCGCCGCACGACACGCCCTCGTGCACGTGCAGCTCGCACGCGGAGAGGATCACACTGGAATTTATGACGCTTAAGTTCCAACGCACACCGATAGATGTATTACACTTCCTATAAATTGATCGTGCACGTGCAACTCGCACGCGGAGAGGATCACACTGGAATATACAAGACGCTTAAGTACTAACGCACATCGATAGATGTTGCGCTTCCTACATAAAATGACAATGAGTGAGGGCATCCTAATATATTAGCATAAATAAGTGTTGCGATCACGAAACAAGCTCAAGCGAGTCGGTATGTATAGTTGACAAATGTGTATAATTCACTCGTCCGGTTTCAAATCGAATCAAATGAAATCATTTTATTTGTAATGATATCTTTACTATATACAACAGATTGTTGTGTAGTAAGAATCATTGATATTTAACATGATAACAACATCTGCTTGCCAAATTGACCTAAAATATTTATAGTCAATTCTAAAGTTATGGTATGTAAACAACAGAAAAATATACATAATTCAACTAAAGAACTTCACTTCAACTAAATTCTTAATCACTTACCCAAACTGTGGTACGTCGTGGTAAGGCACTGAGATATTGTAGTGGTCTATGAAGAATCTATCTAGAGCTTCTTCCAGCGCAAGTTCTGGCAACCGATTCCATGGCAGACTGCAAATTTCTTGTAGTGTCTACAAAACAATGTTATTATTATATTATTTATAGTTTAATTTTAAAAAATCTGCTTAAATGTACCCACATTTACATACACATACATTTGCTATGTACATTTTTATGGCTACACCTTAAATTTTCTTTTTTTTTCATTTATTAATATACAAACAAATTTAATTGTACAATTGACATCCGTCGCAAAACCAAGTTCTTTCAAATGAGGACCTTTTTCTCTTTAAGCCAATGCCCCCCCCCTCCCCTCAGAAACCCTCTGAGTCAAGTCTGTTACGGGGTATTGTGATTGTTATATAGTAACATGATACCTCCGGCGAGTGCGTCAGGTGCGGCGAGGTGAAGAGCGCGAGTAGCGCGGCCAGCGCGGGCGCCGCGCCGCCGCCCGCGCCGCGCAGCCACGTGCCCGCCGCCGTGCGCCGCCACGCCCGCGAGCAGAATGCGCCCACCGACGCGTCGCCCGACGACACCGCCTGTGGTGCACAGACACAATTCTAATGTTACCTGGACATTTGTTCGATAGCAGCTTACGTGTAGTAACGCAACGTAGTCGTTTTAAGAGTATACTGCACTCGTATACGTTGTATACGTACTCGTCATCTGAAAACTTCCCTACTGAATATTCAGGATGAATATTGAATATTTTGATACGCATTCAAAAAGAGCAACCTGCAGCGCTAGCGGGAGACACTCGACGTGGAACCACTGGTGGTCCCAGGGTAGCCGCGCCACGCCCAGCAGTAGCTCGGCCAGCTGCGCCCGCGCGTACCGCCCCGCCCTCGGCGTGGCCACGCCCTGCCACGTCTGGATGGACCACTCCCACACCTTGCGAAGAAGGGTTTCTGCGCTATCTACGAAATAAAAAATTTTTTAAGTTTAATTTTAATTGTTTTATACGATGTTATTAACAAAAACAATACATCAAAAACATTTAACCGAATTAAAACCGACAGCGATGCTAACTCTACAAAAGATTACGCAACGCGATATATGCGCGCGATATATTATAAAAAACTTTTCACTGCGTTGAAAACAAACGTTATAATTAATCTATAAGTTTCTATATAACAAAAAAAACTAAGGTATGTACCAACCATTTTTAAAACCAACTCTAAAAATACATAACTTACCCGGACATTGTACTATAACATCGTTGATAGTTTCGACGAATTTCGTCAGCATCTCAGTGTATGAGTTGTCATCATCCTTCATTACTAGTAGTGGGGGTGGCGGAGGGGGGGTTATCCAAGGACCCCACGATTCATGAATCGAACACCAAGCGTACCAACCCACTAAGGAAACAAATACAAGAATTATTAAACACAATACCCTCTATCACGCGAATTCTGTGTTTGATGAACAGATACAAGACAAACATTTAAATTGGGATTTGGATTCTTATTTGAGATTTGATTTTTACTGAGGGGCTGTGAATATGTAAAAAAAAATTGCTTACTTAATTGGCTAGTGAAATGGATGCTCTATGTATAATGAAATTAATTATTATTACGAAGGAAACTCTGATTTAAGGTATTAAGAGAAAGGTAACATAGCTTACGCAGTTTTTGTATAACATTCATTTGCTATCTAACCTGCAAGACTTCTCGTTTTGTAGGTAACTTATTTAAAAATATATACCCTATGTGGCTCTGAAATTTGAAATTATTTCCATGACAGTTCTCATGCTACATCCGTCGTGCCATTTGGGCTGTATAGCGTGCCAAAGAACTGGACGTATATGCGTTCGAAAAACCGCAGTTGGGTAAAAAAAAGTATTAGTGAAAACTCGTACAGGTCAGGGGTGGTACATAAATATATTGCTTGCAAGATGAACTTTGTCGTCACAGTCAGCGCGTGCCCGTTGCGTGTCGCGACGTACCAGCGTGCGGGGCGTGGTGTGCAGCGAGCGCGGCCGCCACGAAGGCGGGCTGCAGCGCGCGCAGCAGTTCTGCTGCATGTAGCGCGTACTGGGCGTGCAGCGCGTACGGGGCTACAGCGGGGCTGCTGCGCGCCTCCCACCATATGGAGCCCAGCTCGCGTTGGATGTTGCCCAGCTGGGGGTGGCAGGTTAGTTTCGGTTATTATTTAACTTATATTTTAAGTGAGGTGCAAGCGAAGACGAGAATAAACTTTATCATTTTTGATAGAAATTCACAATAGATGAATAATCACGTAACAAACGTACAATAACAATGCGAATTAAGAAGAGATTATTATTTCAAAATATAACACTTCAAGTATAGAAATACTTTATAATAAACTAGATTAAATAAATTAATTATGTTTGATATTCAAGTAATAATCTTAATTTATTCATAATGACATGTCTAAAATGTAAACAAAGGCGATGATCTATCAAAAAAATGTGTTTCAAATGTAGTTTCTTATTTTTGACGATATTAAAGACACACAACGACAATAAAATGATAATCCAACTAAATTAATATTAGGTTTCATTATCCAATATTTATATTGACTCAAATTTCGTTTCATACAGTTATGATAATAAAAACAAAATTTATGGTAGGAAATCAAAATGTGACATAGCAACACAACCGGAATCCTAAACATTTTTTGTGCGGCCATTTTGACATTTCGTAGCTGATATTATTCGTTTTCGTGATCGTGGTCGCACTCGAATGTTTACTTGTTTTCATAGCGCATTTGTTAAATTGTGTGTAGTTGTAAAATACTTTTTTTTCTTGTTGAGTTTGTTAAAGTTTTTTGTTTATTGTTCATTCGTTACGACATTTTATATGAAAATTAAACCCCGATCTGGTCCCTCAAAGGCCAACCTCCACTAACAGATTCGTCATTAACGTAACTGAGTCCGATTCTGAATCCGATTCATCAGAAAGTCAATTAATTTTTGAATCAATTCTTCAAAAATTAACATTTACTTGAATGTTAATTTATTGAAGAATTAAAATTTTAAGTTATTTGAACTTTTTTTACTCAATATGTTTTTTACACGGCAATAAATTTACTAAATAAATAACATTTGACTAAACATGAGGCTTGTCGGGTAAAATACACTACACATTGACAAAAAAATGAACTATTGAAATAAATACAATTATTATTATTAAAAAGCAAGTAACCTCGTCGAAGGTGAGCCCGGCTGCATGGGAGCGCGCCGCGGCGCTGGCGGCGGCGCAGAAGGCGGGCGGCAGCGCGCGCGCCGCGCCCGCCCGCGCGCACGCGCACGCGACCGCGCGCAGCTCCAGCGGGGAGCACACCGCACACGCGTGCACCACTAGCAACTGCCAAATTACTTACATCGAGTTTTGGCGGGAACGCGGGAAGAGCCGTTTCATTGTATGTAAAAATGGTGGGATTTTTATCATAAAGTATTCGATATACACGCGTGTGGAAGAGTGATATGGTGCAGCGAGAGGCGACT
>DWNE01006571.1:0-12955 GCA_018249875.1 Cecropterus toxeus
TGTACGATACCAAACCTTACTAAATTAAACGCATTCAAAAGACCCGTAATAAATTATTATTTATAAGTTGCCACGTTAATATTAATTATAAGAGTAAAGTTTTTTTCAATCTTTGAATAAGTATATTTAGTCAACCTTGACTTAAATATAGAATATGTTGAATAAAATTACATTTAGTTTTACACTGAGTAATAATGACACACTAGATTCTGTGCCATTAATTTTCCGTCAACGAAATAAAAATATTTAGATAATTTTGTCGAGTTATTGTAAAAATATAAAAATAGTTATTGGATTTACGTTCTAGATTATGTTTGCCTTACAGAAATTTGCACTTAAAATACCGAATTAAATAAAATCAAAATTACATTTTTGAATTGCAGGATTATGTAACAACTTACGTAAACCATCGGCAAGTCTGGTCATTGGCCGCTAAGAAACCGGCATAAAATATAAAAATAAAATGTATAAAGTAACAGATAACACAAATTATATATATAATTAAACTGGCTCGTTATGAGTTTAAAGACTTGATGCTTGCGAAAATCCTGAACATTCTTCTCACTCTTTTGCCTGTATAATTGTATTTTCGTCTCTTTTCTTTATCGGAGTAGCGCAGAACCATGAATTGTGATTTTGGCCGATTACCTTATCTCGGCCCTCATTTTGTGATGTGACAAGGAATAATTGATACACATAACCTACTTTAATGCCTATCGTCATGTGCCTTTGTGTAATCTTACTAATTTCTAACTTAAAATTATAAATGCGATTGTTAGGATTATGTTTCTTTGTTACTGTTTTACGCAAACACTGTATGTGAAATTTCACAGAATTTTAGCATAGAGATACCTTATGATCTAGAATCTAGATTAAAACTTAGGATATTAAATTTCGTGGTAAACATGACTAAAGTGGGCGAAGCCACAGAAATGAGCTAGTTTAATATGAATGTCAACGTTACTTTTAGAAAATCTGATGACTTCCAAAGGCAACTCTTCCAAAGGCAAATCTTGAAAGTATTTTTAACCGACTTCCCAACGGAAAGAGGTTATCTCTTCTTCATGTTTTGTCATACATTCCTTGTACACATAGAATTTATTTGAATCGGTTTTGTGTATCAAGATCAATTTCAATTATTTTTACAGTCCCATTGTAGTATTAATAAATTACAAATGTTTGATAAAAAGATAACACCTTTTTTCTATTCTTTTTCACTTCTAAAGTATCTTTCTTGTCGACCCATAATTGTCCAACTGCTGGGCACGGCTGCCCTTTCAGAATCCTTTTAGAATATAGTGGAATGGTATTTACGAAGTTCACAGCAATTTATATTTACAATCCTACACATTCAATCTACCTCCGTTCAACCTTTATCTAAAATAGCTTACCTTTACTTCTTACAAATCAGGTTTAGTTATCAGATACAGCAATCGTTGCTAGGCATATAATCTTTGAAACTTGAGAATCCGACATCTTTCATCAGACCATTTATCAAAGTAATCATTCGATTAGACTGACGTATTACTAAAACTAAATTTGATAAAGAATAAAGAATGAAATATGTACTTTAATGAGCCGAGAACGGCACTGTTAGCTTCAAGATTTTTATGTCACAATCTAATAAGATGTCATTCGATTCATTTGATTATAAGTTAAACACATGTTTTTTGTAATTATATAAGCATTAAAGAGAACCGCAAGCGATAAGTAAGAGTATTTTGATGTTTTTCTTGTTATTCTAATGGGTTTATGTGAGATAAGTACAAAGAGTTTTGCTACTTATCGGTTTTTTTTTAATTTATGTAATCGCTTATCATGTATAAATCTATTGCGTCAAACTAATCACAAGGTTTTTTTAGATTTTTGTACAGATTACATTTTCTTTGATGTCTTAAAAAGCCCGTAAATCTGCAGTAATTTGTTCAGGTAAACGCGCGATACCTTGCGAGACATAGCTTGTAAAATAAAAAGGGCCGTGTGTCGGACAGATGCTAATAAGATCCAGTTTATTATGAGTACGGCATCCTTGAACCAGTGTGACGGGTCTGTCATTACCGCATAATCTATGCACGGGCGACCTCTCCGCGAAGGGTTACCATTGAGTTTATTGAAAATGGGAGTGAAGTTTTTTTAGTTTAAGTAAAAACCGATGCTTCCACCATTCAAACCAGATATAGTGATGCCGATTGAACCACGAAGGTATAATGAAAAGATTAGTAAAATAATGAATAAATAACATGCCACCATGATTAGAGGATTTTTTTATCACTTTTAAGTACCAAATGAGTATGCATTTTACCGGTTGGTAAGTAGTCATCGCCACCCATGGACATTTATTAACAAATCCACGTAAAACAAGCGGTCTATCTGAAGCCGCTCTCAGATGTGTTGCCACTCCCGAGGGCTAAGATGATCGCCTCATATGTAATTCAATCGAAATATAGAAAGAAAATAGAACAAGAACTGGAAGAATAAGAATAGTACAGGAACTGTTTATTTATTTAAAGAAGATGAGTTAATTATAGTAAATTTGAAGTATTCAGTTTACTTCTATACTATAAAAAAATTGTTATTCAATTAACGAGTACCGTTGCACACATTTCTTACAAGAAATCGCCAATGTTTGGGCTAAAAAGACAATGTCTCTTTCAGTAAAGTCCTCTGTTTACGCAAAAGTTATCTTAGAAGTATTATTCAACGTGTCCAAGATCTTCTTATACATTTCCAACATATGAATACTATAAACATAACTTCATTTTGATAGCATTCAAACAATTACCTAAAACCTTGAAAATTTTGTAACTTTAGAATCCATTTTGTTAAGTTAAGTATTTGCAGACTTCTGCTTCATAATAATAGCCATTCAAATCTTAAAATTACTAAACTTCACCCTTTTGTAATCACCCCAACCTCGCAGTTGCTTTGTCGTGGGCTGCCTTATGCTATTTATAGTCCCAGCTGGCAACCCTGACGAACTCCCGCGAAATCAGAATCTGACTTAAAACCGGTCCTTCGCGGCACGGGCTACATTTGCTCAAAAAGACATTGAACCTAATGTAACGGACAATATTCATTACTTGCAAACGATCCCGTTGCTTCCGCCCCGGGTGACGAGAAATTGACTCGCAAAATTGGTTATTTGGAAATTTAAATTGGTTAACTGTGAGATACGGTGTCCAATACGCTAATACGTTTTCAGCGAACAAATAGTTTTAAAAGTAAAAAATGCTACTTGTTCATTTTTTTCATCATTGAAGCAATCGCGTGATACGTGTTGTAAGGTCGCTGCTATCCGGAATTAGAAATAAATAGCAAATAAGACTAGCGTCTAGTCTTTAAAAACTTGGAATAATACAGAAAAAAACACCATACTAGCAACACTCATGACTATTACTAAATAACCAAATAGTACCTACAAGTGTAATTGATTAGACTCCTACTAAGTAATTATACGGATTATACCACGCGACAAACTTTCGCAAAAACCATGGAATCGCTCCAAGTGCGCTGCAAGCGTCAACGGTAAACTTAAGAAAAATGAGTGTGTCTAATCCTATACCACGAAAATTCGCTGCAAATTATCGCAATTGCTAAATTTCGCTCAACGCCGACACTTGCAGCATCAAGCAAACGTTTCACGGTCGAGCGGTTACAATATCACAAATATATAAGCAGATAAATCTCAACCAGCTTATACTCAAGACCGATAATAGTCCTGTGTACTAGGAGAGACCTACAAACAAATAGACGGCAAAAGGAAAAAAAAGTGAAACGAACGTAATATATATTTTTTTAATAATTAAATTAGATTAGTGAACTCGCCGTGCAGTGGCCTTCACGCTGACTGCTTCGAACTCGTCACATACTAAACACTTAATAATATTCGTAGGATTTATTTTTCATGCGATTTATATATGTACATATTTCAATTGATGTAATGAAGTAAAGTGCATATCACGCTTTATTTTGTTACTTCGTCTTTAGAATAAATGATTTTGGGAGAATAATATGCAAAATTTGGGAGAATAATATGCATAGTGCATATTATTCTCCCAAATTTTGCTTATTTATTTAATATAAATAGGTTTACGTGAGTATATGCGTATGCCGTGCGTTAGCAGTCTATATCTATTACTTCCTCCTATTAATTTTAACAAAAGGAAAGATAAAGTACTCTAAAAGAACATCAAATTTAACAGTTATGAGTAAAATATTAAAATTACTGCCAACACAATGCAGCTATAAATAATATACCTAAGTTTACGAATTAGGTTTTATCCACGTCAACTAGGCGTTCAAATGATATCTAGAGCCGTGTCTATGGCTGCGAATGGTCACACGTGTCAATTACTAGATATAACAGTGTTTCTGTTATTTACACAGAAATCTAGGCCACCTGTTTGAAACTAGATGCCTATCGTCGCTGAAACGATTTAAAGTATCGCGGTGAATATTATTATTACGGGCTAGTAGTGCCTTTGCGACAATCGAATAGATTATTTATTTATCGGTTTGGTTGTATTATAATATTCTTGACATTACTTTAGCGTGTTTACTGAAAAACATATACAGTTGCTATGGTTGGGAAACAATTCGATTATATTTTATTTTATATTGAAAAGGAACACATTTATATTATTTTAACCGACTGCGTTAAAAGAGGGGTAACATTTTTCTATTGTATGTATGTATTATTTATAAAAATATTGGTCGATTTTTTTTCTTGATAATTGTTCAATTAGTGATATACAGCATATTTATATTCATCCATGTCATTGAAAAATATTTATCATTTCAGAAAAATAATTCATAGTTGCGAATCATGTCTTGTAGCGAAATTCCAAGCATTAGAAAAATATTACTTTCTAGTTTTTAAATATTTTATTTACTTAGGGAATGAGAATAAACACCAAAAAAATTAAGCAAAAATATAACGTAACATTCAAACAATCAAAAAAAAATACAACTATTCAAAGAAGCGATTAATAATTGAAAAGAGAACCGGAAACCCCTGGTATTATTCGAGTCTTTAAAGATTAGAACCATAAATGGGATCGAGGTCATGCTATGTCACTTGCTCGAGCAACAGGAAAGCATTATCTCGAAGTGAAAACGTCTTTATAAGCGTTGTATTTGAAAATCAAAGAAAATGAGACAAACATATTCATCTATAGACACACTGACACACACACACACACATATAGGTAAATTATTATATCTATAGAGAATTAGAAAGAAGATAACATTGTTAACTGTACACATGTTACTTCAATAATTAAATTAATTAATTAATTAATTGTTTCAAATCTTCTGAATTAAAACGGTCAACAATATTTATCAGTCCACACATTGCTAAATACGATCATTTTAGAATCCATTCCTTAATGACTGATGTTACACATCCTATTTGCTACTAAAATCGTGTTGTTGAAAGCAATAAGTAACATTAAACGCAATCGTAAGGTCTTTACACACTGTCGTTAAAGTCGCTAGACGGTGACGAAATATTTCCTTGACATTTATAGCCTAAAGTGTCATGGTTTTGCTAATTAACAAACACGTTAAGATTTTTATTACACCCTCTTAAATGAAGCGCGTTGGGTAATTATTAAGCAAGGAAATAAGTGATATTTCAGCTACTTGTTATATTACAACTACTTGTTATATTCTTTTTACCCGACTGCGTCAGAAGGAGGGTAATGTTTTTCGAGCGTATGTATGTGTGTACGTTTGTTTGTATGTATTTCCATTTATTTTGCACGCGCTACAGCCCAAACGGCTTGACCGATTGAGACGTGTGACATATCATTAGAATCGTCTTAGTTGCATAGTGACATAAGCTATATATATTTTTTTAAATGGCACCTGGAAATAGAGGAAAAAGGGGAGAGAGGGACTATAATGACAATATGGGTATCACATGAAAGGTAGAGTAAATAGACCAATCCAAATGTGTACATTGTAATACTTTTACTTGACTCGTTTGACAAAAACTCTCTTAAGCGTGAAATTAAATATACATATATCATTATGAACAAGAGTTTCGTTATATGCAGTCAGGTTTTTTGTTTTAATGTTTTTAACAATTTAACTAGTAATTTTATTGAAATAGCAAACGAGCATGCAAACCACCTGATGGTAAGTGGTCATAGCGCTCATGGACATCTGTAAGCGATTTCATATAGAAGAGGAGTTCTATCTGAAGTCGATCACAGATGCGTTGCTACTTCTGATGACTAAGATAGTTGCCTTATATATAAGTGAGCCGGCAAACGTACTTCCAGCGAACGCAAGAACGCATTTATATTACTATTTTTATATTATATTACCTATTCTTGATTTCAAATACACGGAAACTTAACTAAGCAATTGTACCAAAAGTTGTTTTATTTATAAGATACTGAACAAGTTTTTTAAATGTCTAAAAATATTCACACCGCAATAAACAAGAAACCAGTATTACTTGGAAACTGACTAACCCACCAGTCAGGGCCGAATATGATCATGTAAACTGAATTGTGTGACGTCCAATTGTGAGTGGGCATTGCAATATTTTCTTTATGGATAGGGATGCTATTGCGTAGAGTGCCGGGGGGGACGGAAGGGAGGGCAGCACATTTTGAGGGCCGGCAAGGGTCGTTTTTTTTCTTTTGGTTGTCAAGTTAGATATTGTCGTTTTTTTCTTGGTCGTCAAGTTATTGTCGTTTTTTTTGGATGTCAAGTTACTTATTGTCATTTTTTTGGTTAGATGTTATCGTTTTTTTTTGTTTCACGACAAAAATTTGTCAATGGGTGGCGAGTTCTACTTCTGCCCCGGGCGGCGTAAGCCCACGCTACGCCACTGATGCTATGGATTGGTTAACCAACATTTTCTCAACGAAATATAGTATTTTAACCCGACTACGGCGAAGCAAAACGAGGGTTATGATTTCGATCTGTACGCATGTGGGTATGGATGTTCATCTGTACCCTCGTAACTTCTAAATCAGTTATCATAATTAGACAAATATGGTGTCGTTAGAAGCCTCTTCATTGTCCGCTAGTTTTAGACGACGTTTGCGTCACGTTACCTTAAATTGACTAGAGCGCTCTCTAGAGGACTTAATTCCAAATAAGCTATAAAAATATAGTACGCATATAACACACATAGTATTTAATGGGCAAAACATAACGTGTAGATAAAATAATTTTAATAAATCTACTTTTTTTATATTTTTGAAGGGACATATCTGTTTAAAAATTAATGTAAAGACGTGTTCTTGAAATTTGGATTTAAAACGAATCTATTTATTTGTTAGATTTGTTAAATTTCGGTGTCAAAATTATAGTATTTTTACATTATTTGTCCAATAGTATATAGTACGTAGACCCGAAACATAGTACGATACTAAATATTGTAGTACAGTTGGCAACCCTAGTTATGGATAAAAAATTTCGGATCTGAATACGGATGTAGGGATAATATTATACCGATTTCGGATACGGTTACAGATATGTCATTATTTAGGATTATCCGTTAGATTCAGTTACGTATAATATATTTTTAGGGAATTCAAAATACCAATAGGTTATTTGGTTTTATTTCTATTAGGGCTGTACAATCAAGCCGGCTAAAAAGTTAGCTAATTAGCTAGTTAACTTAGCTAATTTATCCGGTTAACCTTAGTTTGGCTAATAAGCTAGCGGCTAAACCGACTAATCTAGGTAAATTCAGCTAATTAGCTAGCAGCTAACTGACATTTTCATAAATTATTATTTATTCACAGATAAGCCAAGAAATCAATATTTGTCGTTTTGTTGTAATAAAAAATACAAATATTGAATGTTCCT
Source organism: Cecropterus toxeus (assembly GCA_018249875.1). Taxonomy (NCBI): domain Eukaryota; kingdom Metazoa; phylum Arthropoda; class Insecta; order Lepidoptera; family Hesperiidae; genus Cecropterus; species Cecropterus toxeus. The sequence goes on from DWNE01006571.1 coordinate 7,834, forward strand.
TGATTTAAGTCCTATAAAAATTTGTAGGACTTAAATCAAGGTTCTGTAACTAAGTATATCTAACATTGAGACAAGCTGGTGTCCAACATGCGGGTAATCAACTCATTGACATAGTAAAGAAAACGAACAGACTTCCGGTCTACTAATAGTAGACCTACTAGTAAATTCAGATATAGGAGTTCCTTTACTTTGAACATAGAGCGTGACAGAAACATGTCGTAGCAGACAAAGTAGAAGTATCATAGACAATCTGTATAAGTCCATAAAATAGAAGATCAGCGTAAATCGCCAATATTGCAAAAAAGAAAATTCAAAGAAATAAAAATAAGTAGCATTTTTTTTAAGTTAATTATATTAGTGATTTATTGTTTTATAATTTATGGTGCGTACCTGCAGGCGAAAGGTGGTGTTATTTATTTAAATTAAAAAAGCAAAGGAACCGCCTGATAATAAGTGATCACTGCAGCACATGGATATCTTTACTTATCACCACGTAGCACTAAAGTTCTACTTGCAGCCAACTACAGAGACGTTTCTATTCTTGAGGATAAAAATGGTCGCCTCGTATTTAAGTCAGCTACACCATTTCATGCTAGAAATATATGCAATGGTAATACCTGTCCTGTCTAACCGTACCAGTTCTCCTAGACTAGACACAATTTTCAAAGTTAAACCAAAACGATTTCTACAATCTTAGCCACACACTATAATTTTCTCTTGTGTCGTAGATGCCATGAACACAACACAAAGAAGGATACACATACACCCAGATCCAGAACAGAAATCTAAATTCATCATTCGGAAGTCCGTCTGGCCGAGGATCGAACCCGGAACTCACAGCGTATCAGATCGGTATGATGACCGCTCCGCCGCGCGGGTCGTCAAAAAGTTACCCTGTTTCGAAATTTTGTAGTATCATAGTTCAGGCGCCTTTAAGCATCCGAAGACCATCGGTAGCTCACAGGTTATTCTAAACAAAAGAAAATGGATGCTGGCTCCGAAGCTATCTATTCAAACTATTCTCATGGGGACAATCGACGAAGGGACAAAATGGCCAGTGAAAGTTACTGAACGTTACCCAATGGTGAATTTCCCCACACATTAACCGCATCTTGGTGCGTGGCATTACCGGCGAATTACTTAATGCTTTCGTTGCTTAACCGAGAGATTTCACGAAAGTCGTGGATGTGAGCACGAAGGGAACTGCAACCTGCAGCCTGAATTGCACAAAATATACGTGTACTTTATACGCGTTTCCCATTATAGGTGAAGCTATAATAGGCATTAAAAAAGTCTAAAGTAAGGATCGTATTCGCCAAGCATTTTTACGACACATATTTTTTATTCCCTATATTTTTTATTTTAACTTATAGAAAACTTTTTAGTTTAACTAATTGTGACAATGTGATACAAGATGAAAATAAAAGTCTGTATGTTTGTATGTTTGTTTGTATATATTAAGTACACGATAAAAGGATTGAAAACCATTGTGTACAAAAATATAATAACAGAGTAGATACATCTATACCGATACATAAAAATGAGATGGTGTGTGTCTGTGTCTCACTCAAGAACCACTGGTCCGATTTACATGAAATTTTGCATGGATGAAACTTATTTAATAGATCAGTCTCTAGGCTTTCTTTGATTTAGATATTTTTCGCCATTAAAAGGTGGCGACTATTCTAGTGACGTCACTACAGCCTTTGGTTAAATATAATAAGACTGATTTTCGATTTAAATCTTAAAATAAATTGAAGTTTCAGTAGTTGTTGTGTCGGTTAAATAATATATTTATAGTAAACTATAAATATTTACTTACGCCAACATAGTTTACTTGTAAGTAGATTACCGAATATCGCAATGTTTTCATAACTTCTTAACATGGCCTTAAGATAATGTTTCGATAAATCGATCATTATTCTACATTGTAAAATCAATTTTAAATTAACTTTTAGCATGGAGTGTAGTTAGTTTTTTAATAAAAATAATAAAGTTATTGGAACAACTGCGACGGTGGTACCTCCCCGGTCGAACTACATTGGCTCTACAACTTGGTAACCGAAAGTGTTTAAAAGAAAGTCACAATAAGGCACAATATCTATTCTAAAGTGATATTGTGTTATTATCCACGGGGCGGGCGTAACTAAGTACATCATCAATGCAACAATGTGATCTTACAACTTTGAATATCATGTAATAGCAACAGATTAGCAAACTCGTCGGCATAAGAATGAGTAGGCGATTACTTTAAGCTTTATAGAGCTTTGAGCCGCCCTTTCCATTGTTGTATTGTGATATGGACATAAAGCGAAAAGAAAATTGTATGACTATGAAGCATTTATATCGTAGGCGACTGAGTTAGACTATTTTTCAAGTTTTAGTTGAGAGCCCCTGCTGGATTGTAAATCCTTTATAATGAAGTCATGAAGACACATAAATTGAATAAAAATGAACAGAAAAGATATTGTAGTAAAAAAAGGGAACGAAAATTTGGGTTCTATAAATTTAAATAAAAATATTGCACCGAATTTAAATATTTGCGATGTAGAAGGTACAGGATATCGCATGAATCCTTTTTTTTCCGAGCACTTGTATTTTTCAGGCACTGCGCACTGGAGTACCCATAGAGCACTTGAATGTGTATGTGTACTTCAATTTATCGGATTTCCAGTTTCTCACGGCCACTTTACAGGGATTTTTGATTGCATTTCTCAACTTACACAGACCACAACCATTCATACCGTAAAGGGACGTGCAAAAAATGTTAAAAGCTTAGAATATACGGCAAGCATTTTTGTAGCGCTGTTGTCACCATATTTGTAACATGGACAGTTTTACCATAACACATTAACAGTTTCACTTAAATATACAAAAAATATGCGCTATTTTTCGTAACGTTTCGCACGTTGCTACATTTTTCTTCATTTTTTGCAAGAAAATATTCCCTGACTAATTTCTAAAATTAATTGCTACGCACAGATGAGACAAAATTTACGTCGCTAGAAAGCCCATTCGGTTCATCGCAAATTCTAGTTTTCCTCCTATTTATATCCTTTAGTTAGATATGTTCTAAGAATGGGCATGTGTTTATATAATACAATATTTACTAAGGCCTTGGCTGATATTTGCAGCTTCTTAATTCGATGCGTAAGTTGTATCTTCCGTATTAACTTTTTTATAAAACTTTTTATCGTATAGTTGGCCTTTAGCCTCTGACGCCGCAGAACAATAATGAACTTGATATTTATAGGTATAAATCAAGTTTAAGTAGTAAGTATATTTTTTATAAACCCGAAAAAAAATAAAGCGTCTGTCTACAATGTTCAAAAATCTAGAAGGTTGTCTTATGTTTACTAATAATAATAGGTACACGAGCTTACAAGAGGCATATCAAGTTTTCTCGAAAGTACGGACGTAAGAGTGGCTGACCTCAAGTAGAACTCCGATCCCATCCCATCCGATCCCATGGACATCTAGAAATACACCAAGTATTTCTAGATCCTGTCCTATATTTTGAAATAACCGCTAAATGGATATTCAACCGAACAGGAAACCCTGCAAGCGCAAATCTGGTTTGCAGACATTTCTGTTAGTGTGAAGCTTGGAATGTAAAACACACAGAACGCGTACATTCAACAAAAAGTTGAAGCTGGATAAAAATAAGTAATTTATATAGTGTTGGCGCTATATAAATTTTACGTAATAAATTTTAATATACTTATATAATGGCTGATGACATAAAAATATAATAAAAACAAAATTGAAGACGTTCCGTCAGATATACTATACGGTATCACACTTTTGATCTTAAATAATCGTACCACTTAAATGTTAACCAACAAAAAAGATGTCGACACCTGACACTACATGAATATTGTACAGATAAACAGACTGTAGTACAAAGATGGTAGATAAAGCTTCTCGTATCGCCTCGAACACTAATACTGCCGATGGCGGAATAGGCGCATCTAATAAGAATTCAAAAAAAATCACACGGAAAAAAAGTTTAAATTAATTAAACGGGACATCGTACAAAATCCTTAAATAATGTAAAATAACTTATGGAAAACTGCAAATGATAGCGTAATAATATTTTTAATATCTTTACATAATGCTTAACAAATGCTTTAATATAAATGCTTTTAGGTAATTTTAATTAGTAAATAATTGGTACGTCTATTCTAATTACATCGAAAAATTGCATGCCGTCTACTTTAATTGAATAAACAAAATAACAAGACCCAGAACACACCGTTATATTTAATTATTTAGTAGCCGCTGTCAATCAAAGCACATTTTTTCAGAAAAACCATGTTAAACTTTATCGTCATGTGAATTTCTTTATTGTAAACTGTACAATTTATGTTTCCTACGCAACATAAGCTAACTTTCATACATACATAATTATGTACTTCAATAATTCATATGGTTTAGTCTTTACTTTTTTCTCTGAGTAGACACCGAATATTTCAAAAAAGATAACATTTGTCCAACTTTATCAAATGTACACCCATCGCTATGCACTACTACACGTATCAGTGCCATTATCGATCCATGTACATGACAAGTTTGGCAATATTGGGAGGAGCTGGATTCAGATCACGACTTGATCGACTTGATACTATTTTTAGTCGTCAATCGATTACTGTCTCACTGTTGGGCACTGGGAACTCAGGTGTGCAGGTTTCTTCGCGATGTTTTTCTTCACCGTAAATCATTGATAATTAATTTCTAATACCAATAGTGTGCGCCTAGGAAATGGTCTTCGGACTCTCGATCTAGGGGCCGAGTTTCAACCATTAAACTATCACTGACTGGCTGGAAGCTATTAACTTTTTATATAATATGGAAGAAGTAAGCAATATGTGGTCCAGTTGATGGTAAGTCACTGTCGCCAGTCAGTAAGTCACCAGCCACTGTCGCCCATGGACATCTACCAAAGGATGAGATCAGAATTTAACCGGATGGTGGCCACTGATGCTAATAGCTAACCCTGAGGACTAAGTTGGAACTCCTTGGATAACTTATATTGCCCACAACTCCTATCAAGGCTTTCCATTAGAGTTCCACGGAGAATGCCTCGCAATCCTCTTCAGCTATTTCTACCTCCATTTAGAAG
>DWNE01006572.1:0-12955 GCA_018249875.1 Cecropterus toxeus
TTCAATTCGAACCAGTAATTCCTGAGATTAGCGCGTTCAACCAAACAAACTCTACTGCTTTATAATATTAGTATAGATTCTATATGCATATAACGCATAGCATTTTGTTATTTTAGAAATCGCTGTGGACTTACTATTTCTAAATACAAATGGGTATTGCGATATTTTTTTAGAATATATGTAGTTCTATGAGATGTGACGTGATGTGATGTATGATGATCCACGTGGCTGAGCGGCCACCGTACCGATTTGGCACGCAATGGGTTCCAGGTTCGATCCCCGGCCAAACAAGCATGACATCTCAATGATGAGTTAAGATTTCTGTCCTGGGTCTGGGTGTTTGTGGATTTGTCTTTGTATGTCCGTGGAATACACGATACAGTAGAAAATTATAGTGTGAGGCTATAAGTGTAGAAAGTTTTATTTATTTATTTATATTATTACATTACTGGGCGTTTTTCAGTTTTTTCTATGTAGTAGCCTTGCACGCGGAGTCGCTTTAGTGTGTTGATGTTACATTATATATTAATGACTGTAACAAGCTACTAAAGTACGAACATACATAAGTAGCTAGTTATAAACATTAATATATAGATTTTTATTCTTCCCTGAGATTTTATAAAATTAAATTAATCTTTTTTAGATTAAAAATATCATAAGATTTCGAAAGTATTTAGGATACGGAATATAAATAGCAACGTTTTTGAAATAAAGCATTTAAGTTACATGACGAATAAAATATAAATAAACAGACTTACAACGAGCATTTTGCTCGTAGTATTAAAGGAAAGATTATGTACCTACCACGTACACAAAGAAAAGATTTTTACAACGTGAAAGATTATATCACTCGGAATCTTTTGCCGCAGCGCGTTTGTGAGGGACAATTATAAGATCTGATAAGGGTTTTGAGTTTTATAAAGACGTGAGGGAAAATAAGTGCTTTCGGAATAACGAATTCATTGTATGAGAAATCTAAATGATTTTATTTTGTTTTTCTTATAAAGATTAGAGACGTGGTTTGTTGTTACTGATAGTAATTTAGACACATTTGTTGGGTTATTGTTTATTTTGTAATATAATCCTATTTAATTCTGTTTTTAACCGACTTCGAAAAGGATAGAACCCCCTATGTTCAACTGTATGTATTTTTTTATGTATGTTCACCGATTTCTCCGCCATTTCTGGACCGATTTTCAATTTTTTTTTATTAGTTTTAAGCGCTTTTGTATATTTGTCTTAAGGGTGTTGAAAGGGAGTCATGTAGACATTTGAGGCATTCCAACTTAGATAATGAAACAAGCTAAGTGCTAGTCGGAATTGCGCACGAAAGGTTCCGTAACAAAACGGCAAAAAACACGTTTGTCGTATAGGAGTCCTATTTTATTATTTTTTTAGTATATTTTATTATTGCGGCAATAGGAATACATAGTCTGTGAAAATTTCAACTGTCTTGCTATCACAACTCATGAGATACAGCCTGGTGACAGACAGACGGACGGACAACAAAGCTTTAGTAATAGGGTTCCATTTTTATCCTTTGGGTGCGGAATCCTAATAAAGATAACGTATGTGTAAAGGCTTCAGAAAGTATTAAATATTATTAAATTTTATTTAGGGTTGATTAAAGATATTCATGAGTGTCAGTGGCCACTTACTATCAGTCTGAGTGCATCTGAATACTCGTTTGCTATATTTTTATTAAAAAAAACAACAATACGGAGCTCAATATGTAATATATCGTTATTGAATCGAGTAGTTTTATTTTCATTCGTTTAATTTCTTAGCGTTTGTTTTGTATAGTTTCGTGCTGTACTTTAATAAGTAAAACGTGAACCCAGAATGTCATTTGGATGTGATGGTTACACATGAAGTGCAAAGTGATGTCTTTAGGCTTGCTGCCAGCGAAACGCGAACGACAAGTGAACGGAAATTGTTTAATTGAGACAAATATTTAATAAAGGTAAATCTTACTAATATTATAAATAATATAATATATAAAAATGAGATTGAGGGGAGCAGTGATAATGGTTGAAACGCGGCCTCGCAATCGAGGGTCCAAGGTTCGAATCCCAGGCACGCACCACAGATTTTTTTTAAATTATGTGCGTATTAGAAATTAATTATCAATTTACGGTGAAGGAAAACATCGTGAGGAGAAAAAAGAGTTCTCAAAAGGTGTGTGAAGTTTATCAATTCGCACTTGGTCAGCGCCGTGGACTGTGGCCTAAAATTCTCTCTTTCTGAGAGAAGACCCGTGCCCAGTAGTGGGACAATAATGGGTTTACAACTATAACAATAATATGGTATTTGTATGAGTGTTGCTAAATCACGTAAAAATCACTGGTTCGATTTACATAAAACTTTTGCACGAATGTAGCTTATTTATCTGGGTGCGTACCTACTGGCTACGTTTGATTTCGATATTTTCCCTATATAAAGATACCGACTATTTCAGTGACGTCACTTTCGTAAATCCATAAAAAGCGCTGAAAAAAAATCGATGGCATACACGAGGTGAACATTTAATTTTCTATCCGGAAAGTCCTTATCACTTTTTATATACTATCGACGGTTAGCGAGTAAAACCATTTTTTTATGTCACGTGGTGAAGCACGGGTACTTCAGCTAGAATTATAAATGCGGGAGTTTGTGAGTATATTCCAGCCAGTTGGTAGAACCAATGTAGTTCGACCGGGGAAGTACCACCGCTACATCTATTTCTAGCGTGAAGCAGTTCTTGCGTTTCGGTGGAAGGGTGTGGTTGCCGGCTCTCTTTTATATTAGGCGACCATCTCAATCCTCGGGAGTAGCAACGCATCTGTGATAGACTTCATATAGAACCCCTGTTATATATGAAGTCGCTTACAAATGTCCATGGGTGGCAGTAACCACTTACCATCAGGTGGGCTGCTTGTTCGTTTGCTGCTTTATATTAAAAAAAATGTTCCTTTTATATACGTGTTTGTTACTCGTTCACGCAACATTTACCGGTTAGATTTCGCTAAAATTTAATACACGGGTAGTTTTTAACCTAAATTAATATAAAGGGTACTCCTTACCGCGGTAGAAATAACCGATACGGGCGAAGACGCGGTGATAAAAGTGGACGAATTTTGTCAAACTGATGAAGTTAGTGGCGTTCCAAAAATATAGGTTTAAGATACCGTGTATGGTGAAACTTGTCACCCGATGAATTATATTATAAGACTAATATTTCTTAATATCTAGATACAAAAGTTTTTTATTACAAAATTTGATATTGCGGGCGACTGCTTATTGAAACATAGTCTTTTTAAAGTGACATCAACATGGTAGACCTTTGCTAAGTAGTATGATAGATTGTGCAGATTTCCAAAATATATTACTTATTTAGTTTCCGCATATCCGAGCGATATCACGGATTGAACAGTTTAACATGAAGCGTAGCGAAGTGAAATGACATTAGGCGCGCTGCCAAAAGAATTGTGAACGACCGGACGGAAATTGTACCGATTGAGACAGAATGCTGAACGAAAACCACAAAGATCCGAACAAATGGATAAATGATACGCGGATTGATCAAAAGAATGAGCGCTTGTTACTTTCTTACAGCTTAAAACAATTTTACAATAAAATAATCAATGATGATTTCATTAATTATCGATGACTTTCAATATGATGATGATAATTATGTTTATATGAAATACTACTTCCTTTTTAGTTTCTTTTAGTGCCAGTGTAGCTAAGATTAACTATTTATTTTAGACCTTATTGTGTCTAGAATTTTGTATAAGAATATCCAAGTAATATCGTAGACTAAACTGAAGCGAAGTGAATTGACATTACATTGGCGCACTGCCAAAAGAATTGTAAACGAGCGGACGTATCGATATATTCAATAAAAATTACAAAGATCCGAACAATACTTGAGCCGAACAATAATTTATAACGAAAACCACAAAGATTAGAACATATAGTTTTTATGAGAACCGCAAAGATCCGAACAATTTTTAATAACGGATACCACAAAGATTCGAACAAATGGTATTAACGAAAATCACAAAGAACCGAACAATTAGTACTATTTACCAAAAATTACAAAGATCCGAACAAATTATATTTACGATAACCACATAGATTTAAATAAATAATATTAATGAAAAGCACAAAGAAGAACAAACAAACAAAGGATACGCAAATTAATTTAAAGAATGAACATTGTTGTTTTCTTACCGGTTTTAAAATTAAATTATCAAAGGTCAATTGACCGGAGGTGATTGTAACGTATTTTTTGTTTTTTTCCCTTAAAACAATTATCCTTTACATTTTCGCCATTTTAAAGTACATTGCAAGGTATGGCCGAAAATGAAAAGAAATACATTATAGGTACATTGCAATGTATGAGCGAAAATATATTAATTAATGTTTTGAAAGCAGATAGAGTCATAATAAAGGTACTGAGCTGAATATAATAAACTTTTGTTAATGCCATTAAGTACTATGGAGTAACTTTGAAGTGGACTTCTGTCACTGCTCAGTTCAGCATTATATACATTCCGTCTTATGAATTTACGAAGCAATTATTAAGCTCTTCAAACCATAATAGTTGACTATTGTCTTACGCCTAGAGACGAGGACATCTGTTGCAATTATAAACTGAGTAAAAGCATAGACTCCTAATGGAAGACATGTGGAAATGTTCTATGTGAAGCCATTGCTACGAATATTTTCTATTTCTGCCTTTAAAGGTGCAGTATTTGCCAAACAATTGCCGACATTGGTCTCTTTTAAGAGTTTTTAAGTGAGCGTTGTTACATCGGTAGAAAAATAACTTAACAAGTAGACTTTCGCACCATCTAGTTTTTTTTGTTATTTCCCTACACCGTATGGAAAAAATGGTTTTTGTTCTAGACTGACAACTTTTTAAACGGTTTTCATACTGTTTGGTGTTAACTATTCCCAATGTGTTCTTTGATTGAGTCAATTAGATAGCATTTAAGAAAGAAAAAAGAATAATTTAAATCATTGCGTATTGGTGGTAATAACTACAGGTGAAAATACATAAATACTTCCGTCTTCAGTACAGACTTTACTTGATTACCGGTTAGTCTATTGCACTTTACACGTCACCACCGTTTTTTTTAAATCATCTGTGACCTATCACAAAAAAAATCCCTATTATTCTTCTTGACGAAATTTGAATTCGTATACGTTAATTTATTAATTGAATCACTTTATTTCTTTAGTATGAGGCCAGTCAGAAATACTGGATAAGAAACAAAGCAGATTTTTTGCTAGGAGTCTATTTAGTTACTCCGCTGTGGTTGCAATATATCGTAACCTTTATTATCAAAGTTCGGAGGGTCCATGTTTGTCGTAAAATTTAATAGGAGCAACCTTACGCGAATTTATGCGGGCCCAATTATGACTTCGGCGCGGGCTTCGCCAAACTCATTCGATATTAGAATTTTTGGTGGGAATAAAAAAATAAGTCATAAACATGTCTTGAGTTTTCACTTCAGCGAACTCTGCCTATAAAATGTTTATTCCGACACACAGTAAAAAGGCTTTTGACTTGATCTTATTTTTGTTCTGTTCACTCTTCGGTTAAGAGTTTTTAATATCTACTACTATTTAATATTACTATTTATGCATGCATATAGCCCTATTTTCTCTACTTGTTTTCAAGTACGGATATCCGATAGATAGGTTTGAGATTCTAATGCAGAAAATCTAGATGTAAGAAAACTTTAAATACTTCTTACTAGCTTTTTAGCTCCTCTGCTGGACATCGGATTACGTAATACAGGCATTTGCCAATAGTCCAGCTTGGTATGCGAGTTGGTGGATATCATTAAAAAAGGGGTTGAGGTTATACAGGAAATTACATATATATGATATTTTGGATATAATATTTATTTATAACCTACAATTTAATTCAAATCAATGTGATCGCTATATTTTTGAACCGGCTTCAAAAAAGGAAGAGATTCTCAATTTGACTGCATTTTATATTTAATACATCGGCATTTCCGTCGGGTGAACCAATTTGGACAATGTTTACGAATAGCAATGAAGCAAAGACGATTGAACTCCAGAAGCACCACCACACCTATTTCTGGCTTATAACATCAATGTTATGTACGAGTATTGTTGTGTTCTGTTCTGAAGGAAGTATGGCATAGTATCTATCATTTCTATTATTATATAATCATATACCGCCTTGCATGTTTTCTGCTTAACTCGATGGTAGACTGGTAGAGAATGCTTTTAGCATTAAGTCCGCCTTTGTATCACATTTTAAGGTATAATAAAGTTTAAATAAATAAATAAGCAAGCAATTCTATATTATAAAAAAGACACAAAAACATATTTATGAACTGCTTTTTTCAGAATACACGAAGCTAATTGCGCACTTTCAGTTCAAGTGTTGATGCACGTAACGCAGTTAATCGGAGCGACTGTACGTACAAGTTCCGTATATAAATAAAAATAAAAGTTATTTTAAAATAACGTACGAGTTCAGTACATTGAAGTAAATAACATGACAGTATGACTGGAAATTTATATAGATTTGCTTAATTGATTCTGTGGCAATGTTCAAATGATATTCTAAATATTTGCACCCTTAAGAGTTTTGACTAGCATTACTTCGACTAATTTATATGTTGGTCGGTGTGCCGTATGTTGTCAGTCTGAAATAATACCTTTCCCACTCTTGTCGTGGATGTCGTATGAGCTAGGAAGTAAAATCAAGGAGACGAGTAGCAGCATCTTCCTATGTAACTTCAACGCCTACTGTGATCAGCAACACGCGATAAATAGAAGCTAATAATAATAATTAGAGACGCTTATGTCCAGCACACGACTTTAAAAGACTGATAGAAGGACATGATATAATATATAATATATATCTATACTAATATTATAAAGCAGTAGAGTTTGTTTGATTGAACGGGCTAATCTCAGGAACTACTGGTTCGATTTGAAAAAAATATTTTTGTGTTGAATAGTAAATTTATCGAGGAAGGCTATGGGCTATATAACATCACGCTATATTTGTTTGTTTTTTTTTTATATAATAGCAGGTGAATCTGCGGAGCAAAGCTAGTGTTAGATATAAGTGTTATGAATTAATGAAATACATAATAAATGATGGTTGTCATTGACCACTGGGTTTGATAGAGACCACTTTGAATATCCCAACTCTAAACTCGGTAAATTTGAACTCAAATCAATAATAGAGGAAATCGTCATTAATAGCAATCCATTCTATTTTAGCAGATTCCAGTTAATACTGTAATCCTATTTGAGGTCGATTATAGATGAGCGATAAGCGCCATAGCATCAGGTGGATAGTATGTTTATATACTACCTTTGCATTAAAACATTGTCGTCGTCAACCCATTATTGTCCCACAGCTGGGCACGGGTCTTCTCAGCATGAGAGAGTTACAGGACATAGTCCACCGCGCTGTCCAAGTGCGAATATTAAAACAATTTTAACTTTAAACGATTAAAATTAAAACTAAATTTTTAAAACAATTTTAATATTATAATATTAAAACAATGTAAAAGACAATAATTTTTATTGCTACAGTATAGGCGTCAGTCACAATAAGTTAAAGTATTCAGACTGCTAAAGAAGTAAATAGCTATTCTCAAAATAAAAGCGGCGAATAAACTGTAATGCGAGTGAGCGGTAGTTTTGCATATTTTACCCAAAGAAACAACCACTCGGAGAGATGGATTGTCACTCTGTGGATTGTTTCAGCCGTCACAACGGGAACGGGTGCTCTATGTCATTATTCTTTAACAATATTGTGTTGCTTTGTTTATATTTAAGTACTTCTTACAGTTTTAAACTATTAGATATATATGAAACTAGCTTTTGCCCACGGCTTCGCTCGCGTGAAGTAGTATTAATATTGACAAAGTTTCATACTAATTTTTATCCCCTATTTTATCCTTTCTTCTATATAATCCTTTCTTACTGGATGTCTACGTCATAATATCTACCTGCATGCCAAATTTCAGCCCGATCGATCCAGTGGTCTGGGCTGTGCGTTGATAGATCACTATGTCAGTCAGTCAGTCACTTTTGAGTTATGTATATTTAGATAATCTTGATCGATTCAGATGTATGAAAGCTAATTTTGCATTTTAATAATATGTTTCTGCTTAGAATGTTGTCTTTACATTAATATATTACATATCATATTTCACATATGTATTCCTCTTTAATGACCACAATTGAGTTAGTATAAGCATGCCATTGTTTGTTATTAATTGCTAAATTAATTGTTGTTTAGATAAATAAAAATAGCCGTCACGGGACGCCTGGCAGATGTCAAACATCGTGGCCGTGCAAGTAATATGTATAAAAGATAAGATTGCGACAGGAACTAGATATATAGCTTTTTAATATTTTACGGGTACTCACGATTTGCGGTTTTTTGAATTTCTTTTTGCCGATATTTCGACCCAGTTACATGGACCGTGGTCACGGCGAAATATTGCCGATATTAATTAAAGAAATTAAAAAAAACCGCATATCGTGAGTACCCGTAACATATTAAAATGTATAAATTCCGCGATAATATTAGTCTAAAATCATAGATATATAGCATAATGAGAATGACGCCATCTAGGAACAGTATCCCGCATTAAGTCGAACCAACACCGCAGCCCGCTTAGTTTTGTTTCACATTAATAGTTCCGATAATGTATAACAGATGACGCTAAAATAAATGAAGGCAAGCATAGCCACGGCTACAAACAGGGTTACTTGCGCCTATAGATGTTTTACATCAAAAGCGTTACTAATAATACGTTAAATGTTACACATATTTAAAATAATGTTATAAATTGAGCTCATAGATCAATATGCAAATTCATTTAAATTCCATAGACATTAAGTTTTTAAATCTCGACGTCAATAAATATACAAATCTTTAACTGTTATATCATCTAGTTTAAACTATCCCACTTAGAATATTATATTGTTGCAAAACTTACTTAAACATAATACAAATTGCGAAGTTCGAAAGTTGCTAACACATCCCAGTTGATGCAAGCACAAAGAGATGAAGTTGTTTACCATATGTTAATTAAATACTCTCCAAGGGATTGGCTAATGGAATTTTGGAATATTCACCTCCGTAGCTCCCGGCATCAGGAGAATAAATAGAATAGTTGCCAAATACTTGTTTACTTGAGACATGAATGAGATGTTCCTACGATCGCACCGATACGTGTATAAATAGATTGATTAACAGTTAGTACACAGTTACTGAGCAGTGATAGCCTAATAGTTCAACCTCGGCCTATCAATCGAGGGTCTGAGGTTCGAATCCCAGGCACGCACCAATGATATTTCTAAAATTATGTGCGTATAAGAAATTATCACCGCTTTACGGCAAAGGAAAACATCGTGGGGAAATCTGCACATCTGAGTGTTCTCTAAAAACAAAAAAGAGTTCTCAAGGGTGTGTGTAGTCTACCAATTCGCACTTGGCCAGCGCGGTGGACTATGGCCTGTAACTCTCTCTTTCTAAGAGAAGACCCGTACCCTGCAGTGTGACAAGAATAGGTTGATAATGACGATGTCATAGTTACTACATTTTATACGAGACTAACTGCGCCACGCGGTTTCACCCCGTACTACATAAGAAAGAACAAACAAACATTTATATGTTATATAGCTTATAGCCTTCCTCAATAAATGTACTACTCAACACAAAAAAAAACTATTCGATTAGCGCGTTCAATCAATAAAATTGTGCTGCTTTATAATATTAGTATAGGTACGGAACCAACTGACAATCTTTAATACGAGTATTCAACATTCCATGAGTATTAGGAATCAACTCTGCATAGAACGGGAGTTCTATGTGCTAGGGGCCTTCCTTTAAATAAATTAAATTTTTGAGAGATATTAAATTTAAATAAATGTTTTAACGCATTAACATATAATATATACATAACATATACCATGTCTACGTTGAAATAAGTAGTGATTAAGTTTTCAGTTTTTATAGTAAATAATACTGTTAAGCATTATTTAACGTGACAAAATCGTTTGCGGAACAAATCCATTATTAAACTACACGGCACGTGAATTCCATTCCAGAATATCCCGGGTTTGATACCCGGCCAGAAGACGACCCGCGTGGCCGAGCGGTTACCATAACGATCTAACGCGTAGTGGGTCCCGGCTTTAATTCCCGGCCAGACAGGCATCTGAATGATGAGTTTAGATTTCAGTTCTGGATCTGGGTGTTTGTGTATTCGTCTTTGTGTGTCCATGGCACCCACGACACAGTAGAAAATCCTAGTGTAGGGCTATGAGTGTAGAAAGCGTCTTTTTTAAATATCGTAATATTTCTTCAACAATAACCGTCACCGAGTTTACGTACTTATTTTCGAGATCCACTCTTTCCTTCCAATTCTTTAATTGGAGCGTGTAATTTACCGGCACCTAAACAGAAATTCAAAAGGAAGGCACCGAAAGCAACTTTTACAATTTTCTCAGTAGCCGTCCTCGGTACTTATTCTTAAATCTAATAATAAGTTTTTAATTGAAATGCACAACAGTCGGATCTTTTCAATTTGTGTCCAATAATAGCTGAGAATATTTCATCGTTCGCTTAAGGAGATCTAATTGAATTACGGGCGTTCGGAACTCGTTTGCATGAGTTAGCATTTTTAAACAGAAACGAGACGAGTTGGCAGCGAATTCTTGACAATTTGATGTGCTGTAAAGCTTTCATTCCCTAAGGCTAATTAACGGTGAAGTTCAAAGGAAAATAATACTTGACCATATTGTTATTTGATACTTACTAAAATGTTCATACAACGTTTCATGATTAATTATGAGTAAATTTTATACGAGTGTTTTTTTTCGTCGTTTTATTATTAAAGTAATATTTTGATAAAAAAAAAACAGATAAGGTTCATTTTTTATTATTTAAGCAATAAATAAGGTTAAAATCAAATAATGATTCAGGTTCCCAAATACTAAGGCGTACAGTTGCCTTTCATCCATCTATCAGTCTGTTAGATCCACTGAAAGTATTAGATATCTTAAAAAAAGATTTCTACAAAGAGACACCGTGCCTCAATCTTAACTGCTTCGGGGTTAGTATGTACTAATCTCAGATCTTATCTGGGGTTAATTACAGATGTCCATGGGCGGAAGTGACCGTTTATAATCAGATGGACTGCATGCTCGCTCGCTACTTCCATGTTATAAGAAAATGATGACCATATTGACATAATAATAACACGCTTTCTACACTCATAGCCCCACACTAGGATTTTCTCCTGTGTCGAGGGTATCATGGACACGAAAAGATGAATACACAAACACCCAGACCCAGAACAGATATCTAAACTCATCATTCATATTGCTGTCTGGCCGGGTATCGAACCCGGGACCCACTGCGCGTCAAACCGGTATTTTAACCGCTCTGCCACGTGGGTCGTCATAATAATAAGTTTTTGACCAGATATATTTTGATAAATACTTTCATTCAAATTCACTTTACTTGATTGTTCCAGCAATCAAAAGCTTGCGAATGTCTGATTCAAAATTGGAAATGGCCAAATTTTTATGTACATCCCCACATTTTTTGGATTTTGGCGCAAACGATTGCGTATTTAATAGCCTGCCAAAACCAGTAGCTGCCAACATGTTACGTGCAACGAACGTTGCCTAAGGGCAGTTTCAATAAAGTAATACAAATATTCCAGTTCGAGCTAAAGCCTTATAATGAAAGTGTGGATATCATATTCGGCTTTCCCATTATTATATTTTGTTTTTATGTAGCCAACGGGCAAATGGGCTGTCTGCAATTAACATGTTTAATCAATCACTATTTGAATGGGAAGGGAACTGAAGCTCATTCCGCCGTGTTGATTTTTCTGTGAACTCATATGTAAGTTTTTATTCGTGTGTCTTTACGAGGCTGTTCTATGATTTTTGTCTGTTAAAAAATATGTGTGTGCATTTCACATATGGCACAAGTTAAACTTCTGAAAAGTACCCTACGAGAGTTTGAGATGAATAATGATATCAGGAGAATAAATGGAGGGTTTATTATTTCTTACCAAGCTTAAAAAATATATATTTTCGTGTAAAATAATCAATTGTTTATTAATATAAAATTCTGTCTACAGTTTTTATCTCATTCTGTCGCCAACTTAATCCTATACATATATATGCGCTTGTTTCTATCGCGACATATTTTTATTTCATGGAGTTAAATCATACAGATTCTAAAGAATCTTCACTTAAAACAAATACAATAAATTTATTGTAAAAAAATAAAGTTGTATCATAACTCATAAAATATTGGTTAAGTTATCTGTAGATAACAACATACATACAGAAGTCATACTGTACTGTACATATTGTTCGTTTATTTTCTCTAGTATATTTGTATACGTTTTACGTAAAGGTATTATTCCATATCTTAGAACCCATTCTTAATGAACTGATGGACCAGTGTTTCCAAAGTTTAGTTATTAAGTATAAAATGGATAAAAATCCAAGTAACGGTTTCGGTAAAAATCTGAGAAATATATAAGCTTTCACAGGTATATGTTGTACCAACAAATGCTTTTATATTTATTTGAAGGTCCTATAAAAATAGTCACAAGCCGATTAATAGTTTCGAAGAACTTTATGGAAAAAATACCTACAAAAACTTATATATTTCCTTAGAAGCCGGATACAGAGGTCGGCTATCTTATGGAAACGTGGGCTAGTTTTAATCCTGAGATAAAGGCAGGCCGTATTCGGACGAACTCCCTGAAATTTAAGGACATACTAGTAACATTGTTAAAAACATTAAAACGAAAGCCGAATACTTTAAATGTTTTTTTGTTCATAATGATACATTTAATATTTTTTGCAGGTGGTAGAACCATAGTAGTTCGACCGTGGAAGTACCACCGCCACACCTATTTCT
>DWNE01006573.1:0-12952 GCA_018249875.1 Cecropterus toxeus
ACTATGTACTGTGTATGTAAGAAACCAACATATATTTAAATTATTTTATTGCTTTTTGGTGATATGGAAGTCGGTTTATATTTTTTGTTAAAAAGTTTTATGTAAAATCAACCTCTCAGAAGGCAAAATATGTTTTAGTTGGTTCTTTTTTTAAAGTCGGCCATTTTTGACGCAAGCTTAATGTAACTTAGTATAGTTGGGTTTGTGGTTTTATAATGGAGCATATATTTCACCATTTTACTAAAATCAACCCCCAAAAGGTATAATAGGATTGAATGTCTGTATGAAAGTTCATAAATGTTAATGCAAGAAGAATGGAACTTTTCTTTTTGGTTTTATATAATGGAAAAATTATTTGAATGAGTTCGGAAACTCAATCCATAAGGGGATGAAATGTGGAATAAAATTTTGAATTTGACTTTTTTTTTATTAATATGAAGTAGCAAACGAGCAAGCGGACCGCCTGATGGTAAGTGGATACTGCCACCCGTGGACATTTCTAAGCAACTTTATATAGAACAGGGGTTCTATACGAAGTCGACCACAGATGCGTTTCTACTCCCGAGGACTGAGATAGTCGCCTCATATAAAAGTGAGCCGGCAACCACTCCCTTCCACCTCGCGCAAGAACTGCTTCACGCTAGAAATAGGTGTGGCGGTGGAACTTCCCCGGTTGAACTACATTGGTTCTACCACCTATAGACTTTCTAGTTTAATAAAATTTTCGTTAAGTTTTGACCGACTTCCAATAGTTAAAAAAAAATTTTTTCGTATGCGTAGATAACTTTAATCAGATGCAATTACCGCTAAAACTCAATTTCGGAATGACGACCATTACTGTCTTCTTAATTATGAAGACTATGACTATGCGAGTCCACGAAGCTGGTTGTATTGGACTTCAAGTAACCTTGTAATTTTTCTTTTGTTTTGCAGAACTCTCATCTCTCAGCCAAGGTGCGCCACGACAGCGACACGAATGAACAGAAGTATAGAATTGTATAAAGCATGTCACGGGGCGGCGACAGCGAAATAGAACTGCATGAAGCATGACACGGGGCGGCGCCAGCAAAATAGAACTGCATGAAGCATGTCACGGGGCGGCGACAGCGAAATAGAACTGCCTGAAGCATGTCACGGGGCGGCGCCAGCAAAATAGAACTGCATGAAGCATGACATGGAAGCGGTGACAGCGAAATAGAACTGCATGAAGCATGACACGGGGCGGCGACAGCGAAATAGAACTGCATGAAGCATGACACGGGGCGGCGACAGCGAAATAGAACTGCATGAAGCACGTCACGGGGCGGCGACAGCGAAATAGAACTGCATGAAGCATGTCACCGAGCGGTTACAGCGAAATAGATTTGTTTGAAGCATGTCACGGGGTGGCAAAAGCGAATTGTCAGAGTTACAGACGGCATCGTTGTATGATAGTATAAAAGCGATAAAACAGAGAAGAATATTGAATAAAGAGTAAATTATTAATAAAATGTGACTTCCAACCGTTAGTATTATTATTGCCTATACCAATGACTATAATTATAAGATTAGTAGAAATTATATAGTCATAGTAATCAACGTAAGAATATTTATAGAAATAACGAGCTTAACTTAAAAAAAAACATCGATGACGTGGATTTCAAAACATCCAACTGTATAGGTTTTATACGGATTACGAAAATTCTTGAACAAGTTAGATTATTTTTATTTTATTTTCTTGAAATCAATCTAGTTTATTTCTTATAAAATAAAACGTTCGTGCAAAACTCATTAATGCTATACTAATATGGGAATACGTTTTAAAAATAATATTCATTCTTCCGATTAAATAGTTCTTACATTTTAATCATTATTTTTTCATTTATTATTTATGTTCATCGGTTTCCATGCTCGTTTTTACCATACACGTAATTCGTATAGAGTGAATATCCTTCTGATTTATTCTTGGAGTGTTATTAGTTACCTACTACTCGTTCGCGCTAAGTTTGCCGCTGTGGATTTGACGTCATTCATGTAGTAGCGTCAAAAAAAAAACAAGTTTCAAAAATATATATTTGTCTGTTGTTCCGTATCATAGATGCATGTTCCGTGGATACATTTTTCATTATAAAAAATCATTGAAATTAAATAACTTTTCTCAAATATTGCGGTATTATGCATGAACAGGTTTTTTTTTCATATTAAAAACCTCATAATCTTTAACTCCATATAACGACAATCACTTCGTAAAGTATTTTCTTTACCCATAGTTCTAATACGGAAAATAAAACAAACAAATATCGCGAAAACTAAGCAATATTAAATTGCAGCATAGGTTTATGGCGACTAAGTTGCATTTGATACTTTTAGGATATTTTAGGGCGACTGAGACGTGCGTTAGTTGGATGTGATGGGGGAAATGCATTTCTTTGACCGGCAAATTTAGCGCGGGCAGGTAGTATTGCATATGCGAACAAAGGTGCGAAAAGAGCTCTGATTCACAACCGGCGATGCATTGGCGAGTCCTCTAGTGTTGCAAATGTCCATAGACAACGGTGACTACTTTCCATCAGGTAGTCCGTCTGCCTTATCGATAGGTTTAAGTATTAAAAAATGTTAATTCTATGAGTTGTAGTATGAAAATATTTAAACTACGATGTAAACATTATATTTATGGAAATAGCCAGAGTTCTGTCTAATTTTAATTTTCTTTCTATCACAGTTCATGAGATACAGCCAGGAGATAGACAGACAGACAGAGGAGACTGTCCGTCTGTCTGTCAGGTAAAAAGGTTACTTCCGTCCCATTTTTACATTAGCTACGGAACCCTAAAACATCATCACTGTATCTATCTATACTGTATTTACTAATATATAGAAATGAGATGGTGTGTGTCTGTGTATTAGTCAATAACGCAAGAACCACAGGTTCGATTTACGTAAATTTTTCCATGGATGTAGCTTATTTAACTGGACAGCTACTTTTATTTTCGATATTTTTCGCAACTATTTCAGTGACGTCACTATAACATTGGTTTAAGACTATATTATATTTTAAATAAAACGAAAACGCAAAAAACAGCAAACTTTTGATGGCATATACGAGATATGTTAACATTTATAGTTTAATAATTGTCCTTATCACTTTTTATGCATCCTTAACTTAGTAAAACATCTACTCACATCTTAACCTACATCTCTATCTGAAAAAACCTAGCGAAGCACGATACTTCAGCTAATAATATTATAATTACGCATCATAGGTAAAATGTTAAATACGTTATAATAAAGATAAAGCAGGAAAATATACACAGAGTCCTATTATACTTGACCGCAACATTACACAGTCACCGATTTAGAAACAACAGGAAAATTTATTATACCAATTACTTATTAGTTTCATTGTAATTTTGGGTAGAAATAGTCCTGTGTTATGAAGTCTATTTAATTTAAGGTGAGAAAATTATTTATATATTATTCTTATATATATTTTTTACCAGATTAAAGTATCAACCGAGCATGCAGTCCACCTGATGGTAAGTGGTTACTGCCGCCCATTGACAACTGTAAACAACTTCATACAGAACAGGGTTTCTATTTGAAGTCGATCACAGATGCGTTGTTATTCCTGAAAACTGAGATGGCCGCCTCATTTATAAGTGAATTGGCAACCACACCCTTCCAACAAAACGCAAGAACTGCTTCACGCTAGAAATAAAGCTAGCTGGAAGTAAAGCAGTTCGACTGGAAAAGTAACAATGCCGCACCTATTTCTAGCGTGAAGCAGTATTTGCGTTTCTGTGGAAGGGTGTGGTTGCCGGCTGACTTGTATTTGAGGCGAACATCTTAGTCCTCGGAAGTAGCAACGCATCTGTGATCGACTTCAGATAGAACACCTGTTCTGTATGAATTTGCTTAATTTTTTATGCAGATGTCCATAAGCGGAAATGACCACTTACCACCAGGTGGACTGTATGTTTGTTTGGAAATCAATCTGAGAAAAAAAGAACAAAAAAAACACTGCGAATAGATAATCTCTTTCCTTTGGAAGTCGATTTTAAAACCTTGAAATGGGTATTAATGTTGCTATTTGTCTCCAAAACTACTGGTCCAATTTTAATGCGGTTTTCAGTGATGTGTCCTGGTTTGGGTAGGTATATGTTTTACGATAAGTAATCACCAGCGGGCGTTGTTTGTTCGTGCAAAATCAAAACTAGTAATCCGATTTGAATTTAGTTTTCAGTTATGGGTTCGGGTTTTTCAATTACATTTTAACCGTCGTGAGTTCAAAATTTCTATTTTGCTGTTTTACCATTATAAATATTATCCATCAGTGACTGTGTATCTTTTCGCTTGTATATATGAGTTATTGACTTATATATATATATATTACTTGTCATAACAGTCAGGATGGCGCCGCTGTCCCTGAAAATAGTCCTGGACAATGGAGCTGTGACGAGGACAGTACTATTCGACACCAGAACTACAGTGAAGGAGGCGTATAACATCGTAATCGAGAAGTTTCAAACTTTGGGCGTCGACCACAATAGCGAGGGTGGGTGTTTTTTTATTATTATCCGACTGCGTCAGAAGGGGACATGCATTGCAACCCTGATCCAGTTCCAGTCTCCAGGTGGTAGAACAAGTGTAGTTCGACTACGGAGGTACCACCACCACCACACCTATTATTAGCTTAAAGCAGTTCTTGCGTGAGGTGGAAGTGTGTGGTTGCCGGC
The DNA here is from genome assembly GCA_018249875.1 of Cecropterus toxeus. Classification (NCBI taxonomy): domain Eukaryota; kingdom Metazoa; phylum Arthropoda; class Insecta; order Lepidoptera; family Hesperiidae; genus Cecropterus; species Cecropterus toxeus. The sequence goes on from DWNE01006573.1 coordinate 4,716, forward strand.
TCACTTCTATATGAGGCAACCTCAGAACTCGGGAGTAGCAACGCATCTGTGATCGACTTCAGATAGAACCCCTGCTCTATATGATGTTGGTTAGAGATGTCCATGGTTGGCAGTAGCCGCTTACCATCAGGCGGATTCATTCTTATTTAAAAAAATCGGCCAAGTGCGAGTCGGACTCGCAGGCGAAAGGCTCCGTAGCATTATCATTCACAAACCTTGAAGAGAAAATATAGCTGTTGCAAAAAAAAATGAACAGTTTTCCAACTACCAACATAAGTTGATTTTGCATAGTGTTTGTATGAATTACAAAGTTATGTTATATAATAAGTGTCGTGGGTACCATGGATACACTAAGACATATACACAAATACCCAGACCCAGAACATAATCTAAACTCATGATTTAGATGTCTCTTCGGCTGGGGATCGAACCCGGAATCCACTGCGTGTAAGACCGATGTGGTGACGCTCGGCCACGCGGGTCATCTTGATTAGTTGTCGCGGATTGATTGAAAATGGGGTGGATTTCAATTCTTACAACGATTATGTACAATATGAGCTTGTTTTATTTCCCTCAGAATATGGCTTGTTTTTGACGTCAGCTGATGATGAAAAATCAGGAATATGGCTTGAAAGTCACAGAACCCTTGACTTTTACATGCTTCGCGATGGAGACTCCTTGCAGTACATCTCCAAGATGCAAAAGATGAAAGTAAAGATGCTAGACGGTAAGAATTATAGTCTATAGTATTACAAACTAGTAGGACGAGTGTAGTTCGACGGAGGCGGTACTACCAGTGGCGTAGCGTGCCATGGCGGGGCCCCGTATAAAAATGTGGGGGCCCTTAGAATAGGTAAAAAATGTCACAAATGAATAATAAATGTTTGCGTAACATAAAAAGAAATATTTATAAATCTGTCTATCAAAATTTGGAAAGTTATTAATTTTTGCTTACGAACAGGGGGGGGGGGCGTATATTTGATTGGGCAGTTACGGCGGTAGTACCATTTTAATTCTCTGTAGCATCGCATCTGTGATTGACTTCAGATAGAACCCTTGCTGAATAATGTTACAGATCATTCATGGACTACATTTGTAGTTTAAATTAGTAAAATAGAGTAAAAAATAAAATATATTTGTCGGCCTCAGTAAATGCAAGAGCCAGCAAGAAATATAAGAAACGGCTATCGTTGGAAAGAGGGGTATATGGGCGACGTGCAGGTACCCCAATGTAAGATTCTGACAACCTAAGTCAATCTGGTTTTCTTTTAATGTTAAGCACTAAAAGCAACTCGCTGATATAGACGTTCCACGGTAAAACCAACACCGTTTGCACTGACACCTCACCCATTTTTTTTGTCTTGGTCTTCGATGGTCTATTCTATTGGTTTTCTAGGTTCCGTCAAGACTGTGATGGCGGACGTGTCTAAAGTTGTGGGCGACATGCTTAATGACCTCTGTACTAAGTTTGGCATCACAAACTCCGACGAGTACGGTTTGGTAAGTTTTGAAATGTTACCTTATCACTAAAGAACGGGACGACTTTATTATTACTTAATGACAAATGCGGTGGTGTAGCGTATCTAGAATCAAAATTAGTTGGAGCCGAAATAAAGCGTAAAGAATTTTCAAAAAACAAAATCCTTGCATTGAATTAAAATGAGCATTTAATGATCAACAGTCCTAGAAACATATTTTCATAGTACTATGGATAACATTTCTAATACTAATCTAGATTTGAGTCTCCCTGAGATAACACTTACCAGTGGACGCCTAGTGGTGGAAGTTTCATTGTAATTAATCACAAATAAAAGGTAAATTCATATATTTTTGGTATGATATATGATCAAAGATCTGTCGATCGCAGATTCGACTCTCTAAGACTAAGATATTCGCTTTCTAGTCGGCAGCCACACCCTTCCACCGAAACACAATAATTGTTTCACGCTAAAAATAACTGTGATGGTGGTGCTTGTTTGATCGAACCATACTAATAAATAAATAAATAAATAAAAATACTTGTTCTACCACCATGCAATGTAACCTATATTACCCGTTCTAACTTACATAGTTCTCAGAGGTAACGTGTCTGCGGTGGACAGATAGGACTCCAATTTTGAATTCAATGAATACTTATCTAGTATAAATAACAAATATTGATATTGCAGTGTCATGATGAAACCGAAGATCCTGAGGAAGCTAAGCCAGCTACTGGAACTCTGACCCTCAAAAGGAAGAACCCGCAAAGAGAGAAAGATGCCCGCTTGGAGCAACTGAGCAAGAAGTTGAAAACTGATGACAATGGCAAGTAAACATATAAAATATACATTTATAAAAATACTGGTAGACCCGAAAGACTTTGTCTTGTCTTAACTAAGACCATCAAAGTTCTTGTCAAAGAACTAATAGATATATTAAATGCCATCGGGTTTTATATAAATTGTGATATTGCAATGTTTTCATAAATTTTGTAGTTTTCCGTGCAACTCTTTTATTGTATTATTTATAAAAACCTCGTCCTGACGATGACAAAATCAATAAAATTAGCGAAAACGGGACAGCCGTTCACGCCTGATGCCGTGATCAAGGGGAAATAGAATTTGAAGTTGGCAGAATTTGCTTCAATCGACAAGGTGACATCTATTTCTAGCATGAAACGGTCGTGCGTTTCGATGGAAAGGTGATGTGCCTGCTTTCTTTCACATAATACGACCATCCTAGTCCTCGGGAGTAGCAACGCAACTGTAATTGGATTCAGATAGAAACCTTGTTCTATATGAATTTTCTTGTAATATATTATGTACCTATATCTATAAGCGGCAGTAACCATTTACCATCAGTTGTACAGCATGATCTAATTCAATCTGAACTAAGGAGGCCAGTATCCCATCAATCAATATGGATTTCATTCTTGCAGTCGAATGGCTTGATCAGAAAAAAACAATACGGGAGCTAAAAGTGGACCCAGAAGAGACGCTCCTTCTTAAACGAAGATTATTCTACTCTGATAGAAAAATAGATGCCCGTGATCCTGTACAACTTAACCTTTTGTATGTTCAAACACGAGAGAACATCTTGACCGGACGTCAAGTCATGACTGAAGACAAAGGTATGTATTCGTCTCTGTCTGTGTAGTTCTGGGACCAGGGTATACGGTATTCTCTACCTATCGTAAGAGGCGAATAAAGGTGGCTTCCGAAATTGCGGGTGGCAAGAGTGGGAACTCGAATTATTCAGCTAAGTGACCCCGGTGGTAAAAATCCCACATAACTCGGCATCGCTCCCACGGCATTGGGTACATTTTAAAGGTCTCTAATAACAGGAGTAGCAACGCATCTGTGGCCAACGTTAGGTAAGACTGATCTAATCTAAGGTTGATTACAGTGTCTATGAGCGGCAGTAGTCATCAGGTGGACTGCGTGCTCGTTTGCTACTTCAGTCTTAAAAAAAAATGTATAAACAATCTTAGCGAATTCTCCTGGTAGTAGTTACCAGGAACTTCTACCACTACAAACCTGGTCGAAAAAGAGTCACTATGTAAACGCAAAGGTTCTAAGATCTATCGGAGTGAGTCTTGAGGGTTCGAACCGTGCGTTTCTTCTAGGAATAAAATATTAGAATTGGGATTGTGGCGCCGTTATCAAAATTCGAGCATTGCTCCATTTGTGACTTTTTTAATTTGTACCACATGATAAGGTAGACGATCCGCCTGATGGAAAGTTATTGGATATTTGCAACTTACAATCTAAACTACGCCAATGAAATGCTTTGATCAGGATTTTTATTTTAGCTTAAGAGTATATTCTTGATCTTACATCCGATAGATTGAATAATTCAAGGCTTTTAGAAAGATGATTTTTTTGTTTTAGCGGTGGAATTTGCTGGAATTCAATGTCAAATAGATTTTGGTGACTTCGAAGAGGACAAGCATAGGGCGGGTTTTATTGAAAAGTAAGTTTGCTCTGCCTGATAACTTAACCGTGCAATTTATAAAGCAATGTATGAGCAGAACGTACACAATGATCAATTTGAGAAGATGAAGAAGAAGAAGAAGAACACTATCATTATTATGAGTTGGCATGCTCCATACTTTACTAGCTGTGCCCTGCGGTTTCACTCGCCACTAGTTAGAAAAAACAAACAAAGAAACATAGCGTGATTTTATATAGACTATAACCTTCCTTAATAAATAGACGCGTTCAACCATATAATAATGTCCTAAATTTTATAAATACTGTTTGGTAGGTAGTAGATCCAGTGTAGTTCACCGGGGAGGTACCACCGCTATACTTGCTTCTAACGTGAAGCAGTATTTGCGTTTCGGCGGCAGGAGCTCAAAAGTATCAATGCTGATCGACTTCAGATAGAAGACCTGTTCTTTATGAAGTATCATCAGGTGCACTGCATGTTTTTTTGCTAATTCAATCTTAAAAAATATTGCTTTGATGTTTAAATTTTATGATTTGATTTTGTTTACCAGTCTGGCAGAGTACCTTCCAGTACAATATACTTCATCCTGGGGAATCGAGAAGAAGATCTACAAGGAGTACAGCAAACACAAGGGTCTCAGCCAAGTGGATGCCAAATATTTGTACACAAAGATCGCTAGAGAGTTCCCTACTTATGGAGTAACTTTCTTCCTGGTCAAGGTTAGTGGTGGTAGAATATTTAGTGCACAAATCACGCGACAAATTATTACATAATTCATTACATTATGTGTTTAGTTTAGTTTATTTGTTGTTAGAGTGGCAACAGTAATACATCATCTGTGAAAATTTCAATTGCCTAGCTATCACGGTTCATGATATACATACAGCCTGGTGTCAGACAGGCGGACAGACGGATAGCGGAGTCTTAGTAATTGGGTTCCGTTTTTACCCTTAGGTACGGAGGGCCCGTACCTAAGGGTAAAATAAATTTTATTTGCTCGCTGTTGTTCATATATGTAATAAAAATGAAAGGTTTCGTGTATATTTGCAAATAAAGATAATTTAGATTACGAAGAGAAAGTAATAACAGATAATTCTTAATTTTTAGAATTTTTGTCTGACTATTTGTCTGTTTTTGAAATTGAATTAAACCCAAAACTAGTGAAACTTAATGAACTTGTATTTATAGGTCCTGTATTTACAGGCCTTATATTTTATTTAACATTTAATCCTTATTTCATTAATATTCATCTACCCCATCTCGTTATCTTACTAACATTATCAACGCGAAAGTTTGTGAGAATACATATATGAATTTTTGTTACTCTTTCACGCGGAACTACTGCCCAGAGTTCGCTGAAATTTGACACACAGATAGTTTATGAGTAAAATTAACATACGACACTAGTAACCGTAAAAGTATCGTAGAATATAATATAAAATGTATTAAGATACTCTTGTTTATTTAATATTAGGAGAGGCAGAAGAACAAGAAGAAGTTAATACCTCGTCTATTAGGTATCAACGCGAAATCAATCCTCCGTCTTGACGAGAACACGAAGGAGATTTTGCAACTGTGGCGCATAACGCAGGTACAGAGCTACCACGCGGGCAGTGCCACGTTCACCCTCAACTTTGGAGACTACAGGTTAGTAGTAGTAGAGGCAGTGGTAGTACTAGTGGTAGTGCTAGTGGCAATGACAGTGGCAGTAGCAGTACTAGTTGCGGCAGTAGTAGTATATGCAGTAGTAGCAGTAGTTGTAGTAGTAGTAGCAGCGGTAGTAGTAATGGTAGTAGTAGTAGTATATGTAGTAGCAGTAGTTTGTAGTAGTTGAGGAATCGTTATATAGCAGGCAACACCACCAAAAGAACCGCAACTATAACTATGATCTATAATCTATCTATCCATCACCTCTTTTTATGTTCCTAATTTTCTACAAGTCTAGCAATATAAAAATAGAAAAATATTTACATAAAATTATATAAAATTATAATGATTAATTGATTCAATTGCAATATTAAATCACAAAATCATAATTACAGGATTTTTTTTAGTATCGCACAAGAAGGATTAGTATATTTTTCACTTTTCTGATTTTTATTTACTTATACAAGACTCAAAATCTAAAATTTGGCGTACATTCAATGTTTAATTTTTTCTTAGAAAAATAAAATCGGCGGCTAGTCGGATTGGCAGGCGAAGGGTTTCGTAGCATATCTTGTAGAGAAAATATAGCTCTGTTGTAAAAAAAAGAGTTTCATTTCTATGTGTGGGGAGCCCCCCTAAATTTAATATATTTTTTATTTTTGTACATACGTCGAAAAGCTGTTAACAGAATACACATACCTACCATGTTTCAACTCTGTAGCTGTACTAGTACCCGAATAAAATGGCTGTGGCATACAGACAGACGGACAAACAGTCAGACGGACAGACAGGCATGACGAATCAATAAGGGTTCCGATTTTTGCCATTTGGCTACGGAACTCTAAAAACAATTCAAATGTAGATCTTTGTGTTCCACTTAGCCGTATGTATTTTTTCATTTTCATAACAGCGACAAAGAGTACACGGTAAAAACCAATGAGGCTTTCCGAATTCGCGATATTTTGGAGGGCTACATTGACATAATCAAGAAGCAACGGGAAGGGCCTTCGAACATGTCCTATGTGGAAGGCCAGATGATCTGCGAAGACAACGTGGAAAAGTCCAAGTAAGTGTTCATTATTGGTATTATAATTCGATTAACTAGCAAACGAGCATGCAGTTCACATGATGGCAAGTGGTCACTGCCGCCCATAGATATAACCTAGATTAGCCAAGGTTGACAATAATTGCGTTACTACCCCTAAGAATACCTCGTACAAGATAATTTTCTCCCTTACCACACTCTTCAGACCAGAACACGACAGTGACGCAATCGGGTAAAGATTTGGCTTTGATGCCTCCTACTCCATTAACGAATAATTCTTTCTAGTCTTTGTGTCACCTTCTACAAACACAAATTTTATTACTTCGATCAACTAAACTATGGCTGACATAAGTTTATTTTTTGTTTTAGAGGAAACATTATTCAAAACGTAGTGCAGCAGTCTGTGAAGGTGGTTGAACAATCTTTTGTAGGACCCAGCAAAATTATTTCCTACGAGCCAGGTAAGGTTTAAAACAGATCTATAAGTCAACGCTCCGTTTGTCTATGTTCCTTGTTCCTTTTTTTTGTTATTGATGTAGCAAACGAGCATGCGTCTACTTGATGGTAAGTAGTTACAGTCGGCTATAGACTGTAAGCCACTTCAAATAGAACAGGGATTCTATCTGAAGAGAATCACTGATACCTTGCTCCTCCCGAGGACTGAAATTGTCGCCTAATATGAAAGTGAGCCGGCAACCACACCCAACCAACGAAACGCAAGAACTGCTACACGCTAGAAATAGGCGTGGAGTTGGTACCTCCCTAATCGAACTACTGGTTCTACCATTAGGGATATATACAGGTTATTATATACTGGGACATAAATTTAATAACAAATTAATTGAACCTTTCAGGTCAACAACTGAAACAAGGCACGCAGATTTTGACAGTTCAGCAGATGATGGTGATCAATAAGGGAAATATGAAGCAAAACGCAATGGTAGTCTCTTAATTTACTCGTATTATACAACAAATTGACATTTTACAACCCTTTTTCTGAGTGAAGTAGCAAACGAGCACGAATAAGTGGTAAGCGCCGCCCGTTAATATCTGTAAGCAACTTCATAAATAGGACAGGGGTTCTAACTAAAGTCGATCACATGCGTTGCTACTCTCGAGGACTAAGATGATTGCTTCATAAGAAAGTAAGTGGTTGATTATAGATATCCGTAGACAGTTGCCTTCAGGTATGCTTGTTTGCCACTATGTTTTATATTATGGAAATTCTTTAAAAATATATTTTGAAAATATGATTTTGTCTGCTATATTAAATGTACTTGTTTAAATGAAGCTTAAGGATTGGATGTCTATTTTTTTTTCTTATATCTTGTTTACAAAAAAATATAACAATTATAACAATTTAAGATCAAGTATATAAAGTTAAGTATTTCGGAACCATAAAAAATAATTGATTTTCGAAGTGTCAAAATAATGAAATCTAACATTAATGTTTAAAAGTGATTTTCAATATAAACGCGGGGATTTACACATACAGTATTTACAATAATTTTACATATATCAGCCGAAGTGTCTAGTCGTCCGGTAATCGGATGAATAAAATTAATTAATCGTCCGCTAAACGGTTGACTATTAAGACTAAAGCTAGTTGTCCGAA
>DWNE01006574.1:0-12951 GCA_018249875.1 Cecropterus toxeus
TTATGTAAGTGTGAATGAAAATGTGTACATGTGTGCACTTACATACGGAAAACCGCCAATATGCACTATTGGCGTCACGTGTACGTGCAGTAGCTCGTACAGTACGAGTTTATTACTTTTCTTCGAAACGATCTTTATTTATGTTTTGCGCCTTACATTGCAGAGCACGATTTTGTTTTTCTAAAAAACGGACAGAAAAGTGCCTCTTGGTCAGTAATATTCATGTAGTACCGATATATAGCATAAATGTGACGATGGTACCACGCAGAGTACAATCCAATACAGTATTCAAAGTTCCAACACTAGCAATTAATTCGATTGTCGGCTCACTAGTGTTTGCCCGACGGATAATTGCCGCCTACCGCACTGTATTAATTGGCCGGGTTTTAATTACGTTCAAATATCAAATAGTTCGGATGAGAGATTTTTGTGTTAGGCCACAAAAATGATTTTATTTTAAGGGCGATATTTTTTAAATCGCAAGTAATTAGGACAGTTACTAAGGGAGACTTACTTCCGAGGAATATCAGAGGCGTTCCAATTTAGTCCTCAGAGGTAGCAATCTACATGTGGCCGATCCTTTTTCATTATTATGTCGACTGGTTCACAGATGTTGCAAGGGTGGCCACTTACCACTAGGTGGACGGTATATTCGTTCGCTTCTTTTATACTTAAAAAAATTAATTTAACCAAAAAGTAACATGGAACAGTAGTCGTATAATATGAACCATCGTCAATGTTAATTCACTAAAAAGGCAGAAAACAAATCTTACAAGTAAACAACTAGACGATAAACAAATATTTAGTAACATGAAAGTGAAAACCGAAAAGTTTTTCACAAAAAAGATCCAATCAAAATCAGTCGATCAAACAACGCGAACCGAACCAGCGGCGAATACTACAATAAACATATTAGAAAAAGTAGAAAAAAAAACGCCTTTGAAAATACAAAAAAACGAAACCAGCGAGGGCTCACTTCTCGATTGCGGTGCTTTTAATTAAGGCAATTAGAAAGATGGGCCGGTGTTTGCGTAAAAATCTAAACAAGCTGTAGGGATGCGGTTTGATGGTCGCTGTCGATGGTTTGTGTGCAAAATATGGCTGGGTGGTTCTTTTTTTATTACACAAAGCTATCAAAACTGACTGAAATAACTATTTTGATAAGCGATTAATTTTTGGTCATTTATTTTTGTATCGGTGCTTTTGTTGATTTGACGGAAACATTCGGTATGATTCGTTAGTACATTTGAATGTTTTATAGAAAAAAATACTCGATAATGTGCATAGGAAGCATATTTATCTGACGTAATTATACAAGATGGAAATTCATGACACATATTTGCCTGATGTCAATGTAACTTTGTTACAGAATCGATGATTTACTTTGTCATCCCACAAGGACACACGATAGGACCTATACATTTTGTTGTTGTTTTATAAAAATCGACATATTTAGTAATTTAATATTTTTATATATTTTTTTTAATATTTTGCTTTTGAACTTTACTAAATATAAGTTAACAAAGTATAAGAAGCGGTTTAGAAATGGATTGCATTTCTAAACTGCTACATATACATTAAAGACGAGAGTACACAATTTTTGTCCCTAATCTTTTTACCCATAACTTTGAGAGATTTGTAGGATTAAACCTCATAACTCTGCAATATCAGATATCAGATTTACGTCCACAAATTGATATGTACACATAAACAGAATCACCGACATGGTCGATCCCACATCACGTACAGAACAACACTCGTAACTCCCAACGGACTTCTTCGCAAATAATAACCGAAGTGATTGTCAACACACGCACCAATATCAACCCATTATTATTCTATATTTTCTTTACCCCTCCCCACCCCTCCACCCTACGCCCCCGCCACGCCGAGTCTCATGAGATATCTTAAGTGTTTACTCAAATATCAGAGTCAAATTGAATGAAACGTAATTTTTCTTATAAATTATATTACGTGTTTAATTTGCTTGGGCTCAATCGTCTTTATGTATATTTGTTTGTTCAGTGCTTTTTTCATATTTTAATGGAATATAATACAAACAAATTGTACCAAGAAATTTTCATTATGTTACTACCAATTGATTTATGTATATTTATGATTTGACATATGTAATTAATTTACTATGTGTAATTTTTAAAGAAAGAAACAAGTTGAAATTTATTATTTAAAAAAACGTTGAGAAACGGAAATATTTAATTGACCTTAAAACCATTTTCTTATTTTTTTATTTTTGGTAGAAGGTGAACGCATTAAATAACGGCGAGTCATTTCTTTCAACAAAACAAACTTTTGATATACCATCTACAATACCTTTGGTTCCGAAGGAAAAGCAAGGGAACATGGTTTGCAGCGAAATAAGAAAATCTCCTTTCGATTTAGTACATAACAAATTTTGCATCATGAAGATTTTTCAGTGTAAGATAACCCTTATAATTTCCTTGCGACAGCATCATTGCTAAACTTATTTCTTCCTATAACAACAGAGTTAAACGCCATTAGTCTAAAGGATGTGGTAAGGAAGACATACCGACATGAGCGTTACGGGTTGCTCCAAGTAATAATGATGGCCAAAGTTGCCGGAAAGAGAAAAGTCGGAAGGAGAAAGTACCGGTGGTACCTCCCAGTGAAACTGCACTGGTTCTACCACCTTGGAAATTACAATTGGTTTTAACAATCTCAAACCATCGATACCAATATCAAAGTGGAATATAAATGAATCGAAACAGAAATCAAACAAGGCGACGACAGCCCGCAGGCTAAAAAAAGCTCGAAGCGGGCGATGTTGAAACAAAAGTATGAATTTTAAACGTTTAATCGCAAGATGAGATATCCGAAGTCCATAACCGTGAGTGAGAGCAAACAGGGGTACATCGTACTTCGCTTTGTTTAAGGGCACGTTCGCACTGGTTGTGTTCAAAATTGGGATTAAACATATTTCACAAATGTCTTTGTTTATATCCGACTGCGTCACTCTTTTTTTTATTATTTTTTGTAAATTCTTATTAAATTAATTTTTGGATTAGTGTAGGATAGCGTAGATGTTTGCTGTCGCGACGAAAAACCCTTGACCAGCGGTGGACAATAAAAAATATTTTTTTTTCTATTTGTTTTTGTATTATTTGGCTTAGTTTAACATGTCCAGTAGTGGACATATCAAAAACATCATTCACAAAGCACAAGATTTGTACGTTGTGTACGTGGTATTTAAAAAGAAACTCTTAATTTTAATACCAAAAGCAAAAGGTTTATCAATTCGCCCCAACCTCCCCCAATTCTCTTATATTGACAAGGAACTACACGTCAACAATCTTTTTTTTTTGACGAATTCCTCTAAATTAGAGCATATTACACTTAATTACATATACATTACCACCGTGAGACAAAATAAAATGTGACGCGTCATAGCAGTCGAACCGCGAACATCCCCACCGCTTAATATGAACGCAGTCTAACAAAACTCTTATAACCAATGCGCCTTCGAACACTTTATAGAGATTAAATTTGGAAGTATTTTATGCATGGAGTTTAGGTCTAGATTAAAACGCAGGTACGTTGGATGCTTCTGCGAGATGAATTTTAGAATATTCTCTATTTGAAAGGATATTTTCTTTTATAAAAATGAAGTAGCAAATAAGCATGCATCCATCTGATGCTAAGTTCACTACGGCCTATGGCCATCTGTAAGGAACTTCACATAGAACAGAGGTTCTACCTGAAGTCAATTACAGATGCGTTGCAGCTCGTGAAGATTAAGATGGTCGTCTCAAATTTAAGTTAGGTTGCACCCAGACCCTTAAAATGAAACGCACGAACTGCTTTTAGCTAGAAATACGTGTGACAGTGATATCTTTTCGGTCGGATTATACTGATTCTACCACCCACCTTGCGGTCATATTTCATCTGGCGAGTAATGCATCTCATAATAACAATATTATGCTCCAGTACAATAATTACTTTTGATATAAGAAATTAATCTCTTATTTTATACTCAAAACAATTGATTAATTACCAAACAAGTGTAATAAACATATTTTCTGCAACTCTATGAAATGAATTTCATTCGATAAACATCAATAATATGAAAGTTATTTTTTTCATTAATTTTTCACGAAGCCATTTTACACATATAAATAAAATAGTAGCTTACTTATACACCCTACTCACCCGGTTTTGCGTAAGTCCGTTTTTTAGAAACAAAGTTACATAAATCCTCACAAATTTTTGCCTATATTATATTTGTATAAAATTTGCGTATATTATATTGTTATCATTTATTTATTGATATAAATTTAACATTTATTTATTTATATACATTTACTGCTTATTTGTATAGTTTATTTAATGATTATAAAGAAATAAAGGAAATAATCAAAATTAAAACAATATTATGAATGGTTAAATACTATCATAACTTCGATTAAAAAAATAACGAAAATCCATAAAACAAAAAACTCTTTCTGAGATAACTTTCTAAAATTTCAAGGTTTCCCACCCACCGCCAAGGAACCCCAGCGCTCCACTGTTAAATAATTCATAGCGCGGATTCTGTTGACACTGTGTAATTAAAAAGCTCTGGGTGTACTATTGGCATTGCGCCATTATTAGCCAGGGCTGTAGCCAACGAGGTATTGTTCTGAGTTTTATAGTATTTTTGTGCTATATTTTTTTTTTATTCCCTATACAATATTTCCTATGATTTTTCTTGTTGTTATCATCGAATTAACACAAAAATGCATTCAAAAAGTTTTAATTTCATAAGATTATTTCATTTTATTTTTCTAACATTTCTATAATTAGGACAGAAAAACCTCAGTCATTCGTTCATCATAGATGTGGTCATTCACGTGTTCCATGACAAATTTCTTAGAACCAAATTTCGTTGAGCCAATTTCTTTTGCAAGTTCGCGTAATTTATATGAGGCGACCATTTACCAGGTAGTAGAAGAGTAGTTCGATCGGGGAAGTACCACCGCCAGTATGCAGTTCTTGCGTTTCGGTGGAAGGGGTTGCTGGCTCATTTATACATGAGGTGACCATCTCAGTCCTCGAGAGTAGCTCGTTGGTGATCGACTTCACAAAGAACCCCTGTTCTATATGAAGTTGCTTACAGATATCCATGGACGGCAGTAACCACTTACCATCAGGTGGTCTGCATGCTCGTTTGCTACTTCATTCATATAAAAAAGATATATTATAGAAGTATTATTATGTGAAGGTCCGCCGATTAGTTAGAAAACAGTAAGAATAAATTACTAAAAAATTCTTTCATTTTCAAATTAGTTTTCCCTTGCGTTTAGGGTGTCAACCCTTAAAAATATCCCTGCTCGCAAAGAGAGTATTGTTTTGCTCGATTTTAAACAAACACTGTTTCATAGCATATCTCGTTTCATTGTTATTGGCAATTTGATGTATTGTTAACTTTGATTTTTGTATGCAATGTACAAATGTTAGTTCTAGGATTATACTTAATAATGTTTTAAATAATAGTGTTGTATATTTGTTACCCGATTCTGGCGTAGTCGGGTACGTTACGATCCGTCAAGCCGTTTGGGCTGTAGCGTGCCAAAGAACTGGACATATATACATACATACGCTCGAAAAACATTACCCGCACCCTGACGCACTCGGGTAAAAACACGGTTTTAAGTTATGCGTATCATTAGACATTCTGTGGTGGTCTGATGGTAGACACAGTAAAGTTCGAAAGAGTCACCAGCGCCATACCTATTGCAAACCTAAAGCCTTGCCTTTCAGTACTTCCCCCGTTGTACCCCATGCGCAGTAGTGGGACATAACACCAATCACCGTTCCATTCATTGAAATAACAACAACGTTTTCTACACCCATAGCCTCACACTACGATATTTTTCTGTCTTAAATGCCATGGACGAACACACAAAGACGAATACATAAACACCCAGACCAAGAACAGAAATCCAAATTCATCATTCAGATATGTATGCCTAGTCGAGCATCGAACCCGGAACCTAATACGTGTTAAATCAGTAACGTACCGCCGTGACGGTCATCAAAGAATCTAACAAAGGCCGCCCTCTAACGCGACGCATGTAAATCAATTCGAGGGTTGAAGCGAATGCCTCCGCCCTCTGGCACCCCTCTCGAATATCATTCGGTTCAAGGATGGTTTGTTTTGTGCCAAACACTTGACGCTTTAAAGGACGGAAACTAGATGGCGTTGTACACGAAATGATCGATTCTAACGCCACAGTCGGCTTCGTTTGTGTGATATACAAAGTTTTAATTATTGGCCAAATTGAATTGTATATTACATGTTAGGTATGATTTTTTTGTTTAATTTTTATAGGCATATTTTAGTTGCATATATACGTTTTAGTTGGCATAAATACCTTTTTTGATAAACATGTTATAAGGCTTTTAAATGTTATTATCAAAAACATGATTTGATGTTAATTGAATTGATTCTCTTTACAACATTATATACTACAATATGGTATATAGAAAGTTTTGAATATTGATCAAATTTATATAATTTTATTTTCGAAAATTTGGGTAATTTTTTATTTTTGTTATCATGCAATAATATAGCCAGGAAATTTCAGAATCAATGGCTGGTATTTAAAATTATATGTCAACTTCTCGTTAATATGATAAAAACGTCGATTCAATAAAAAAAAAAAGGAATTAAAACATAATGAATGAATAATAATTAAACAGGTAATTAATTTGATTGAGTGAGCTAATGAATGAAGGATTACATCGTAATTGGTTAATTGTGATTGATTAAAGAGAAACAAAGCAGTTGTTTTACGCTTCGATAAACACGTTGGGCATTCTGTTTTGGTGATCGAGTTGACAATTCTTATTTTTTGTAGGAAAACTTTAGCCGCTTTTAAACAAAAGTGCGAGTCGGACACGAGCACGAAGGGTTTTGAATCATTATCTATACAAAACGGCAAAAAAACACTTCTATTTTATGGGAGGACTCCCATACAATAAAAGTTACTCCCCGTTAATTATTTATTCTATTCTATTTTTAGGATTTGCTGTAATAGCGGCAACAGAAGTACATCATCTGTGAAAATTTCAACTAGCCATCACGATTCATGTGATTCAGCTTGGCGACGGCCAGACGGACGGACGCTCAGAAGGACAGTCTTAGTAATAGGGATTAGTTTTTACCCTTTGGGTACGGAACCCAAAAAAAAGATATGTATAATAAATAAATACGTGGCCTGCTTCCGAGATTCTTGCTTTGATAAAACCGTTGAACGTGTGTTTTTTTTTAAACACACTAACATTCCCATATGTACGTATTCTTATGAAAGTTCCGCCATGCGGGGCAGTGCAAACGAAAGAGACTGAACTCGAAATTTCGACTTAAAACTCAAACTTAAAACTGTTTCTAATTACGACAATAAGGACAAAAAATAAGTTTTATTTCTCGTTTATAGCGTCGCTTTCACAAACTCTCCAAAATATCGCATAGGTCCTGTTTATTCTCACCGAGCCATATATTTCTGAAAAAAGCAAGTGTTAAGCTCTATCCTTGTATGATTATCGAAAACCTTAAAGAGATACCTGTTTATAAATTCGGCTTAATAGAACTGAAGGAATATTAGTTTTGTAACAATTTTTTTGTCGTGATTCTTGTTCTTGTTTTAATTAAAAATAAAGCCGCAAATTTCAAGCAAATTTGCTTTGCGCAAGAAGCATAAAAAAATGTACGATTCCCATGTTTAAGATGATATCAGGCCTCTGGTATGAAATTACAACGTCATAATGTAAACAAATGTACTCTCTGGAATATAACCAGGCCTTAGGCCTCTAGTTAGATGGCGTCATTAGTATTTATGGTCATGCTACAATGAATGTATCAATAAACAAATTCTGCAGACTGTCGGTGCACACAACTTCCCAAAAAGACCTCCTGACTCCAGGGGCCTCATGTGACTAAAGGTGTCAACATACAAGCTCTTGAAAGTCTGTCCGAACATGGGAACACAGAGCTCCCCAGATAAAGTCGTTTCTGGAAGGCTGACGTGCCTAAGGGTGTCAATAAGCAAGGTCCGAGTAGACCCCGGAGGCCGGCCCCCCAGGGGCACGGGCGCGGCACTGACCTGGCGGGGTGCGCGGGCGCGGCGGGCGGGCCGGGCACGCCGGGCAGCTCGGCCGCCAGCTCCTCCACGCTCGACTCCTTCGTCTCCACGCGGGAACCTGCACACGGACGTCAACATCTACATGTTTGTATAACAACTAACGCGGATTCCTTCAAACTTCCAAAATGTACGGATTTGGATTAGTTGTTTAAACTTTAATCTTTTTAGAACTTATAAATTATGTAAATCAATGTAAGTACACTAATTCTGCGACGATGTAGCCACAGAAATACCTGCTCTATACCGCGTATAACAAAAGAGTATTTATCTTTAAATTGCAATAACTTATTCAAAAATAGACAGATAAGATAGATTTTAATGAAATAAAGTCTGAATGTCACGAGCTACAAATAAGTCATTCATATAATTACATATTCAGTAATTTTGATTTTAAGACTATTTCAAATATGAAACAAACATAAATTCTCCTAAATTATATTTCTCAACATATATATCAGCAAATACATATGACATTTTCATTTTTGTTATGCAAAACTGATATATTAATTCTACAAGTACCATACACAAAGTAAAAATAAAAGAGACCGAAATTGACTTGAAATTTCGTAGAAGTGACGTAGTATATTTTCTATCAAATTAAAATGGCGTTTCCGTGTTAGAAAATAATCAAAATAAAAGTTAAGTTCTAAATTATGCTTTGCTTGTTTGAAGAAACTTCTCAAAATCATAAAAAAAAAAACATTTTGTTTTTTCACTGTATTCCTTTAATTTTCACCGTGAGATAAAGTTATTGTCAACTTCCCCTTCCTCCACTAACCCTGCAAGCTCTGTAGCTAGTTGGACACCAATGGGTACCTTCCATAGGAAGATTAACCTATTAACCCATAAAAGAATGTTTAATTTTGCGAATACTAGAACAATGTGACGTAACCTTTCCCCTTCCGTTCCCTACTGAACCCTGCGAGCTGCTTACAAACTAGGTTACCACCGTTATTAAAAAAAAAAACGCAAGGCTAACAACCCCCCGGAACCTTGCCGTCCTTACAAGAGTCATCTACATGCACAAGCCTTCAACAAATCTCCCCTTCAGACTCCGGCCCAGCCTGAAGACCCTTCGTATCGACCCACAAGCGAGTTACAAATAGAGCGCGGAGCCCCACTGACCCTGCGAGCGCTGCAGGCGCGTGGTGACGCCGGCGGGCAGCTCGGGCTCCGGCGCGGGCCGCGGCCGCGCGTGCCGCCGCTGCCGGGGCTTGCGCAGCAGCTGCTTGTAGTTCTCCGACTTCTTCGACAGGTAGTAGAACCTGCATACGAAGACATATTACTATGGATGTTACGTTCATACGGAATGGAATTGTAATACAGTTAACATATGGTTTTGTTTTCCCTAATATGAACTACACAATAAACTAAACATACGCAACACATGAATAATGCGCATGGCAACTCCCATACAAACACACATACAAACTTAAGTGCACACACATATTTAAACCGTTTATATTCATTTTCTTACATACTACAGTAACAATTTAACTTTCTCATATTTCAAACTTGAATCATGATTTATCGAGCATACCTAAATACAATTGTCTATTTTCTTTAAAAATAGATTTATCAAACAAACATACCGCTAAATTGCGATTAAATTATCATATCTGTGGTCATCTATAAACAACCATACATAATATTGAAGTGCTGCTCCAATTTAAGTTTGAATGCTTTATATAAGTGAGATGCACTTATATAATGCATTGATCACAAATGAAAACCAGAGCTTTAAACTGTTTTTAAATTAACAAAGTTTAACGATATTCCTAGCGACTACAACCACGACCTTTTAAAAACCTTACTGACATCTATGAATTATTTATTAACAATCTCCAATAAATACCAGTCCTCTACCGCATTCCCCCACTCACCTAACACAATCCTTAACAGTTTTCCTCGGCAGGAAGGATGCTATCTGACCAAAGTTCTTCGGATGTTGCAGATACTTCTCCCTGAAGAGTTCCCGCTCGCCCCTCGACCACACATTGTGTAACAGTAACTCCTTATGTTCCGCCTCCATATCCATACACCGAACTGGGGGGGAGAGGAGATACAATTATAAACAATAATTAAACATGAAAATGAAGATATAACTAATATCTTTTTATCACAATTAAGTAGCAAACTCGCATGCAGTCCACAGATGGTAAGTGGTCCCTGCCGCCCATGGACATCTGTGAGCAACTTCATATAGAACAGGAGTTCTATTTGAAGTCGATCACAGATGCGTTGCTACTACCGAGGACTGAGATAGTCGCCGTATATGTAAGTGAGTCGGCAACCTCGCCCTCCTAGGGAAACGCAAGAACCGCTTCACGTTAGAAATAGATGTAACGGTGGTACATCCCCTACACCACTTGTTGTACTGTATAACAGAAACAGAAAACGAGCATTAAGTCCATCTGATGGTAAGTTGCCGCTTGTGGACACAATAATGACTAATAACAAGTTGTAAAACAACTTGTTCTATATATATTATGGAAGTAGCAAACGAGCATGCAGTCCATCTGATGGTGGGTGGCCACTGCCGCTTGCAAACACCTGACTTAACGCCACATAAAATTAGAAGTCCATCTGAAATTGGCCATAGATGTGTTTCCACTACTGAAGGCATTATTGAAGTGCCTCGGATAAATATATCTGCTTGATCACACCGCTGTAACTAGGGCATACTAGAGCTTCATAATATTATACAGACGAAAAACAGTGGCAAAAAAATGACGAAAAAAAAAGAAATAAATGTGGCGATTATGCTGCTGGACGCGAACCACATGGACAATAATAGAGTACTAATAAAGAATGCTTATAACATTAAATACACCTCTGTACAACTTCGGGACTTAAGTAACTCTGCTGTTGTCTATAATCACGTTACTTAGTGATTATTATACACAACTTCAGTGTGCAAACCACCCTGAGCTACCACTATCACTGCCATTCTAACTTCACGAACATGAGCCAGAAGGTCCAGGGTCGCTTCACTTGTGGTCATTAAAAAAACGCTTTCAACACTCATAGCCCCACACTAGGATTTTCTCCCTTGTCGTGCGTACCATGGACACATAAAGACGAATACACAAACACCCAGACCCAGAACAGAAATCTAAATTCATCATTCAGATGTCTGCTTGACCGGGGATCGAACCCGGGACTGCGTGTCAGACCGGAGTGGTGAACGCTGCACCACACGGGTCGACATTAAGCGAACACACCCTCTTAATCGTGCGGCCCGACTTCTCCCATCCTCAGGAGCTTCGCACCCCTGTGTCCCCACTCACAGTTGGTGTCCCTGAGCAGCGGGCGCGGCGCGCCGGGGTCCCGCAGCAGCGGCGGCACCACCGTCAGCGAGCGCATCTTCTTGTCCTCGTGCTCCTGCTCGTGCAGCCCGTCCGCTATCTCCTCCAGCTCCGCCTCGGACTTCACCCTCGCGCCCAGACGGTTGAACCGCTCCCGTTCTTCCCGCTGTTTGCGGAGCTCCGGGAACACCTACACGAGGATAAAAAATATTAAAACGTATAAATAATATTGAAACACATAATGAAGAGCGCTCATGAATGTTATCAACACATATCATTTTATGAAAAATGTAGAGATCTTTAATGTTATTAGGATTCTATTTGTTTACAATGTGTTAGGAAATAAATAAATGGTTCAATGTTATTCTGTAAATCTAATTATTTTATTGTTTCATTCACTAACAAGTGTTACATTGTAATGTACCAATAGTTAAATATTACAATTAGTTAATACCATAGAAAGTAATAGCGTTACAATAAATCGAATAATCGCTTAAGTGCACATCAATAGCAAAATTAAATAATCTTCGTATGCATGTAATCTTACAAATTACTATTATTATAATTATCGATGGTCCATTTTTGGCTTAAGCCGAAACCGAAGCCGAATGTTTAAGAACCATAAGAAAATCAGTTCAAAATTTTAATTTTAAATTACAAAAGTAAATAATATAGCAATTTGGATATCATGTGTACTTTTGTATATTAACATAATGGGTATTATGAATAAAAAACATCTAGAGCTGATAGCAATTATTTTGCAACTTGTCGAATACTTACCTTTTCAAAGAATTCTCTATTCCTAACGTCCTTCGCTTTCCTCTTTTGACCCTGTTCTAGCCTTTCCACTCGTCTCATCCACTCCGCCGCTCTTCTGCTGTACGCTTCCGTTAATGCATCTTCTCGCTGAGATCAAAAAGCAAAAAAATATTTAATACACTGCAAATTTCAACAATAACACAGTACAGTATTATTTGCACATCGCACATTGAGAACGAAAGAGATATGACTTAAAATTTCCTAAATACTAGAAACTAATCTTAATAATTTCGTGTCGTGTCGCAAAATTAAAAGTGACAACTTCATGCTTTAAAAAAGACATAAATGTTACGTCCTATTAATAAAGGCGGGCTTTAAGAAACTCTCTAAGATCCAAACACAATTTTATTGTTTTCACAAAATGTAGATTTCGCATTGGATCGGTTTTATTGTTACGGTGTGGTACATTTTTTTTGGCAACACTAACTAAAATAAATTGTATGATAAATGAAATGGAAATGACGAAATAGATTTTTTTGGGAACCCTAACCAATATAAATTATGGGTGTTATGAATTAGTAAATTGCTGATTCTTCATTGCATAATGCAGTTGGTATTTTGATATATATAATATATCAGTGTGTGTGTGTGTGTGATATATATAATATATCAATGTGTTTGTATTCGCAAAACAATAATAATTAGATGGATTAAAACTGGTGTTT
>DWNE01006575.1:0-12950 GCA_018249875.1 Cecropterus toxeus
ACAATAAATATCATATTCTTATAGCATTATCACATCTAGACGTAGTCATTTTGATAACGATAAGTAGACAGGTATGACTTTGGGCTCATTTACTGAGTGTCTTAAATGTATAATATTTTTAGTATTATTAATAATTTGTATTAATCATTTAGCACTTGATTCATATTTTTGTCTTATAAGCAATGTGTAGCATAATTCTGTGAAGATTTTTTTTAATGATAATTGATAAACAATCTTAAAGGGTGGAATTTGAAACGAATATTTGAATTCAACTAAAATATTGCCAGGATATTTTCTACTGTCAATAATATTGACTTAGTAAAATTACTGTCAGTATTAATGATAACAATTAACACCGAATTCGAATTATTTTTCATAAATTACTAATCATTATCGATTAATTAGTGAATTATATTACTTTAAGCTTAATATCTTATTTATGTGATCACTGTATTAAGATGTATTTCGGCTTATCTGCCAATTGATCATATTTATCAGTAAATGAGCTCAAAGAAGCTACAATATGCATATTATAAAAAGTATCAAACCAAAAGCAAATTCGAGGCATCCTTTTTGTTGCTAGAGGCCTTATACTGCTTAGTAAAATTTTCATCTCATGGTAATAGATAATATATGTAACAAAATAAAAAGTAAAGAATATAGATTCGTCGATATTCCGTCGTTGCGAATAATATTTTATTTACCTTTGTATTGTATTTAAGATTTTGTATGATGTATCACACCATGGCATACCTACAAGTCTGCAATTTCAAAAACGCAAGATAATTAATCCTATACATTTATGTTTGATTCTTTATCGAGACCCATTTTTGTTCTATTGCGTTTCAAATTAAGATTCTAAAGATTTCGCTTCATAAATATAGTTTCGGCGGCCAGTAATAACGCATATCAGCATTTACGTTCTAACACCGCGTAACAAAAAGTGGCCATTTTGAGTTATGCATATCAATCGATAGGGAATTAAAAGACTCATCGTTTGGCTCAAAATGAAGAATCGAGCTAATCACAGCGAGTAACTTGAGAAAAAAGAGCGTATATTTTGAACCAGCCATAATATGCTGTGAATACTACGCGTAAGTCAGTGTTGTTTCACAACGAGGCGAGGAGCAGTGCTCAGGCGAATTAAAAATAACTAAATGAAACAGTTTTTTCTTTAATGAAACTCTCCAAGAAATTTGGTAATCTTGAGATCCGCGGTGTTAGAACTTATGCGACGATATGTCAGTCTAGCCCAAGTGATTACAATTCATACAGTTTACAAAATGGCAAATTTTGAAGGTGCGCCAGGTCTCATACAAAAAGTTTTAGTCTCCATATAAACAGAACTTTAGTTCATGTGCATACGAATTTACGAACTAACCTCTATATTCAGGTTAGATGAGCTACCACGCAAAATGTCTAGCAAAACTGCTTGCAACTTACTATTATAAGCAATTTTATTTATAATAGAAGGGAGTAATTTTCATCAAGGACGAAATTACACTAGAATTGACAACATTTTTCCACTTTTCGGGAAATAATTTTCAAAGATATAAGCGTATGTCGCATAGACAATTTTAATATTTTATAATAAATGGAATTTAGAAATTTAAGCATCCATCCAGTGTTCATTGATGTTGATTTTTAATCAGTGTAAGAACAGACTATACCAGGGGTCGGCAACATTTCGATTCTGAGGAGTTAAATTTACAAAATTTCAAAGCTTTTAAAGAGCCACAATTTTTTTCTTGCTAACAATCAATAGCTTATATATGCTAATTTTATTATTGAGTATGAAACTAGAGCCACAGGTTGCCGACCCCTGGACTATACATGTGTCACATACCTAAGTATCAAGTATTGATAAACCCATGAAATATTTACATAGAAAATGGAGACAGACACAATCAAAATTTAGAAGAATAATTTTCGAATTCCTCATTTTCCTATATAAATATTTCGTGTCGGATTTAAGGATAGTTCAATGTTTGTATCCTGAGTTTGAGGGAAATAAATTTTATCATTTCTTGTGATAATAAAATAGTCTTTTAATAATCACACGTTTTATTTATATGTCGTTAAATATAAATATTTATACCTTTGCCTATAACACTAACATTAAGTAACTTATAATTAACAGGCACTGAAATTCAACTTTGATTCGCTCAATCTTACACGATTAAGCAGACTAGCTTTAACACAGGCAATCAAAATGGTTAGGTGTTGTACAGAATATTAAATTTAGAAATTGCACCTACTACTCGGCCAAGCTAACTAGACGAACTAGAGAAATGCGGTCTCCCTCCCCGCTCTCGTCCTAGTACCATTCGCGCCTAAACTCCCTAATCTATTATGATTTACTTTTAATAGGATAAATAAGCAAAATTAATTTGTTGTAGTCATTAGTTTGTGTTACAATGATAACCTAAATGAGTAAAAAAAAATGTTGTTTAGGTATAAATTAATAAGACGGAAATTTATTAAAATTTACATTTAAGTTAAATCAACATTTCACAAAAATAAATTATTGCTATTTTTTTTCGTCATCAGTACACGCGAGGTTGCGAGTGACGTCACGTTTGACATTCGTCTAGTTAGCTTTGTCTACTGTTTATTATGCTCTCCACATTTTCACTATTAACTTTTTGTCAAATTTTCAACACATATAAAACACCTTAAACATTTATTTTTCAACCCATGCCGTGGGTTGTCGACACGATAACTTTACACATCGTTTTTGTATCATTAGAACATCATACAAAAAT
This sequence comes from Cecropterus toxeus, assembly GCA_018249875.1. Taxonomy (NCBI): domain Eukaryota; kingdom Metazoa; phylum Arthropoda; class Insecta; order Lepidoptera; family Hesperiidae; genus Cecropterus; species Cecropterus toxeus. The sequence goes on from DWNE01006575.1 coordinate 2,766, forward strand.
TGCAAAGTTGACTGTCTAATTTTGATTTAGAACTTAAGTGGACTATAACTGGAATTTATTAATCAAGTTGTTTATACATTTAAAAATAATATTCTGTAGAACCCATAACCGCCAACCATTACCAGATTCACAATATACTTCGATAAGATCAACTTAACTCTATTCATATTCACAAGTCACAACAAAAGTAATACAACAATTCTTATCAAATAGCCGAAGCAATACCGGTTTAACACTCATTGGGTTCCAGGATCGATCTTCGAATACCTGAATTAGACATCAATTTTGAGTCAGCGTATGTCTATATCACACTGTCAGAACAAAAGAGACTAAACTCAAAATTACGGCAAGATTCGAATCAAAATTCGAATACTGGAAACTATTCGTAATAACGTAATCGTGTAGCGTAAATGTAGCGAACTATATAACTATTTTATGCCATTAATGGGCAAATATATATACATACCATTAATAAGCGCGCTTTAAGAAATTTTCCCAAATGGCGAACACCATTTTGTTATTTGGTGCTATCCATAAGTTAAGTCACTGGAATTCCCCGACTTTTTGATCCTCCCCATATTTGTCACAATTGTGAATTACCCCAATCTCTAACGTGATGTCACATTTTGCAACTTTACACAGAAAATATTAAGTGAAAACAGCAGTTCAAATAATGAGATATTGTTACTTACATATATTTAAAGACGTCATGAAATTTAGGACCATTCCCCACCCCTTGTCACACCATGTCACACTTATTGCCCAAAATCGTGTGACGTAATTTATGATGACCACTTTTCACGAAATATAAGTTTCGCATTAGGTCACTTTTATTCTCACCGTGTGATATGATGAAAACATAATATTTATCATTAATTACAACAAAGCACCAAAACACAACTGTATTAATACTTGGCTACTACAAGAAATCTAAAGGTTACGTTAGGAGCATCCATTCAATATGTTTTCTTCACTCAGAGATTCTTCAAAATTAGATGACAAATACGTTTTACTGAATCTAATCAAGTTTTCTCACAAAATTTACCCAATTTCTTGCAGAAAAAAATATGTCATAATCCGAGAGACATCCCATACCTGATGAGATTTGAAAAGACTTCTAAATGTTCCACGTAATTAATGGATGCCCCTGACATGCATTGACCTAGTAACCAAAAAGAAGGTCCAGCAAACGGACCCAAAGTCACAGATGTCGATTGTATGTTCATCGGATTTCACGCGATGTCTCGGCCCTACGTAAATACACCATAACAAAATTTGATCCACTATAAAAGTAAAGATTTTAACAGTGTAAAATTTTCTAGTAAAATTTATTTAAATGTATATGACAAAACGTTTAATTCTTGGCCGTTTACAATCAGTTCATAGTGTGCAATACAGAAAATAAAATGCGATACTAACATTTTGATCAATACAAACAAGTAACAAACTGTAGTTCTCTCTAAAATGAATTAGCGAAATTTTATTGATTCAACCAGCGAATATAGTCATCGTAAAAATAAAAGAATTCGCAACAAATTCTAAAAAAAATGAATTTTTTGAAAATTTTCGAATCATTCAAAAATTTTCGAATTATTTGGCATTATCGAAATATTCGGTAACTTTCGCTTATAATTCGAAAATTCGAACTATTCAACTCGAATTTCGAATCGAATAGTTAATTATCGATATATTCGATTATCGAATAGTTAATCGAAAGTTAATAGAATATATTAATATTCGATTCGGAACGAATTCGTAAATTCTTGAGTTCGAATTATTTGCACATCTATTTGTAAGTCAGCTGGCTTCCACACCTTTCTACCTTTCTTTTCGTTCACATTCAATCTATGCTAACGTCTCATTTCTTGGGATAGTTATAATAAGTTGATAAGAAATAATGCAAAATTATAGCCATTGCAAAGATCAATTTAGCGTGAAATAAATGCCTAATAGCGACAAATAAGTGATAAATATTCAAGTAAAAGAAACCATGTTTGTTTATAGCAATAAATATTACTAATGAGATCCTTATTACCGCAATTAAATAGAATATGAATAGAGTATAATTGTAAAATTAACAACACCGTCTTAAAGGCAAGAGAGGCTTATTTAAAAAATATCCTAGTAGGTTTGTCTTCATTCGGAAACTCGATGAAGGGATGTGTTTGTTTGTGTTCAAGCATCTTGGTTTCACATGAGAATTTGTCTCCGCAAATATCACAGGCATAATCAGGATTCGGAGAAACGATACTTTCGTTTGAATCATCTTTTTTCTTATCTGATCTTTTCTTTTTAGAATCTTTATCCTTTGATTTGTCTTTCTTGGACGTGGACTGCTCCTCGACTAATGGCACTCCTGTCCTTAAAAACTCTCTCATATTCAAATGTTTTAGAGACATTTTGTGCTGATTCAATCTGTTCTCCGAACTACATTGGTACTCGCAAATGAAACAGACGAATTTCATGTCGCCTGTGTGTATTTCCGCGTGAGCCTTCCTCTTTTCAGGTGTCGCGAACCGAAAGTCGCAGAATTTGCAAGGATACTTCCTATCAGGAGAATGAAATCTCATGTGTGACGTCAACGCGGTGTCATCCTTACAAATCTTCCGGCATTCAACACACATAACACCTTTCTCAACAGTTTCTGATTCTTCCACACTGTCAGTGTTGTGGTGTATCCGTCGGTGTGACGTCAGACCTTTCTGACTGACGAAAACACGTCGACAATCGTCGCACTGAAACTGACACTCTGTTTTCACGTCCGGACTGTGTCTCTCTATTTGATGTAACGCCAGCTTGTCAGCTTCGTGGAACTGGAGTTCGCATTCTTCGCATTTCCACGCTTTCACTAATTTCGAGAATGCTTCGAGAACATCCAAAACTGATTGACCTTCGACCTCCGGGTGAAAGGTTTTCGTGTGGTTCCCAAAGTCTATGATTTTTGGGAAGGTTTCTTGACAGTGAGGACACGTGTAGGGCTCTTTGTGATCTTCCATTACGTGACATTTTAATTCAGACAGTTCCGAACACGTTTTCGCACACATAAAACACCTAAGCTTCTGTTTCCCTTTCACGACTTCCGATATCACTTTGTACTCCATCAATTGAACTTTCTGATGTATTTGCAAGTGTTTGAACAGTTCCTTCCTCGTGTTGTAGTCGGTCGGACAGAATTTGCAAGGGAATCGCTTCCGATGTATTCGTCGTCGATGCAACGCGAGATCGTTTTTATCCGTAAACTGTTTAGTGCACGATTGACAAGAAAAACATGAATTTGTGTCTTGAAGCATATTATGTGACCTGAGACAGGTTTCCAACCGACTTTTTCTTTGGAAGACATTACCACAAGTGCATTGATAACCCTCTTTCTTTATGTTCTCCTGTTTAATAACTTTAACATCATACTCTGGTTTATCTTCTTTTATATCAAATTCTTGTTTATAGCTTCTTATTCGAATAGAGAACTTTTCGTCTGGATCATCTTTGTACTTCTTTTTTCTCTTCTTCACGCCTTTGTAATTGAGTCCGCCTTCTTGAGCTTTACGTCTTTTATTACGGTTGTCTATCCTTATTTTCCGGCCTGAAATTTCTGAGCTTTTATCCTGAATACCATCTATTTCTCGGGTTCCTATCGTGAATTCGTCATCTAATTCCTGAAGTTTCTTTTTACGATTTTCGATCCTCGTCTGTTTCCCTTTTATAACTCCCATAGCACGTTTATCTATAGAATTGTGGACTCCAATATGTCTCTTAAGTTGGTTAAAGTTCTTGCAAACTTTTGGGCATTTTGGACAAATTAACTGTTTGTCTTCTACATCTCTTTGACCTTTCGCTTTCAACAATCCATAGGCTTCTTGTTCAAGCGACAATTCATTGCCGGTAATAGAATTTAACTGGAAGACATCATCATAATTTGCAGCGTCATCATAATTTGCAGTGTCATCATAATTTGCTGCATCCTCATATGTTGTGGGTAATATTTCTTCTGGGTTACCGAGTTTTGGTAACGACATGCTGCCTGCATGCAACATTGGGTGTATTTCCATAACAACAGTTTTAGTGGTTTCGGATTGTATCAATCCGTCCTGCGGATTGGTAATTGTTGATGTAGTGTTTATGACCTTATTGGATATTAGATGTGTTTCGGTCACTGTTAGCTCCATTTCATCTTTTACGCGTACTTTTTCTAGGTCTAGTTTGTCAGTTTGCTGTAAATAGAAAATACGAATATCTTTTAACAGTGTTATTACGAAAATTATATTGTTGAGAACTCATCAAGGTTTTTCCGACTGCCATAATTTGATTTTGCATTGGAATATGTATGTTAAGTAAAAGTATTTGTGAAATGTGCTGCATTCTGGTTTCATAGTAAATCTGAAAGAATGCTGAAGTATTGATGACAGATGTGCTGCGTCCTGGTTATATATTAAATCTTAAAGAATGCTGAAGTATTGATGGCAGATGTGCTGTTTGTGTAAACCTTTACAAATTAAATTTGAAAGCAAGTATGCCCAATTGATTGAGCTAAAACTCTTCATTCACATTTATTTTGAATAATAATACTTGACAATAGATATTCTAAATCTAATATTGCAGACTGCTGAAGATGGTGGACTAGTTATTTGAATTAATGAATGTGTCTTGTTAGTACATAACATAAAAAATAAAATAAGGTCTCTCTGAATGTAAAATGGCAGGCTAGTTAATCAGTTGCATAAGTATAACTGCCTTACTATGCAAACCAGTGTAACAGATGAAGTTCCGATTTCTATAATACCTTCACTTTATTCTCTCATAAGATTATAGTATCAAAAGAGTATACAGTCCCTTACAAGTGTTACTATCTGTAATCTATCTCAAAAATGTTGCTACTTTTCATCAGGAGTCAGTCAACACTAAGATAGCCTAATATATAAGTGAACCTACAACATATGCAATGAAACTAGGGATGCAATGGCTGGGCAAAAATCGATTTTTAATTAATCGATTTAATTAAAATACAATGTTTTTTTTTTTCAAAAAATACTTGATTTTTTAAAAACGATTTTTATTTTTTTTTATTATAAAGTTAGCCCCTTAATACTTTTTGTTCATTTAGTTGGCATTTTTATACAAAACACCACAAATAATAGGCACTAGATGACGTTGCAATTGTATTATAGAGCTACTGCTAAAATATATCCACAATATGCTAAACTACGAAATATATAATCTTTTTAGTGAGTAAAAGCCATGCATAAAATCGAAAGTATAAATAAAAAATCGATTATTTGTGGTCGACAAATTGAGTCATAAAAATCGATTATTCTAAAAAACAATAATCGATTCATTAAATAATCGATTATTTTTTCGCATCTCTAATTAAAACCAGAAATAGGTGTGGTGACATTATTTCCCACTTACCTCTAAAGGCCCATAATTTTCATCTTTAACATTAACATCATCTTGCAGGCAGGCCTCAACATTCCCTAACGCAGTGGCCTCCCGACTGTCCATGCTTCCACCATCGTCAAAATTTGGATAATCATACGACACCAAGCCATCATCAATATTCTCATGCTTAACTTCAAGAAGAGCATTGGTACTCTCATCTCCAATTTCCAATTCTTTCGTTACATTACTTTTATCAAACTCAACATGTTCGTCAGTTTCTTTATAACTTTCTTCAGGTATTTCTCTCTTAATTTCCAACTGTACATTTTCAAAAGGATTATTGTCTGTACCATCTTCATTGGTTAAATCATCACTATTCAAATTCTCTGGCTTAATTTGTACTATAATGTTGTTCTCTAGAACATGTTTATTAGATTCTACTTTAACATTAACATTATAAATTATATCTGAATGATCATTTTCACTAGTGTGACTTTTTTCATGTTCAGGAGTTGCCATTTTGCTGAAAAAATGTAAAAACATCAGAACTTGGTAGGCTATTTACTTTTATGTTAGATAAAAATATACACATTTTATCTAAATCTTAGAAAAAATAAACAGATAGTAGTATTATAAATAAATCCACGTTCATTTTCGACTTTGAAACTCAGGTACAATAAAATCAACTGCTAAAAGTTATGAATGATCATAAGTAACAAAATTAATAGAACAATATAAATATGAGTGCTAAATTAAAATAAATGCGAGAATATAAATATTTCATTTGATTTGTACAAATTAATGTCCTTCAAGAAGTTATTAAGGCACATACGTCGCACGAAAACAATTAGGAATTAATTAACTTACCTTCAAAGTAATCTTCTTTAATTTTTGTAAGTAAAATGTAGCTCACTCGATCATTATTGTTTGTATATTGAAATACACTTTAGATAATCTTATTTCATATACCAAACTACCTTATTTAGAGCTTCTACAAGCTAGAAGGAACACTATAATAATAACGTCTAGAAATTGGACTTACGATTCCATCATTCCTTTATCACTAATTATTAGTTATTTAGAACAAATTACTGCCAACAGTAGATAATATTGAACCTAATTTGATTCCACATTGAACATGCAATAAATAGTTTTTCTTCAGCATAGTTGAATCAAAATAAAACCGATTATACCAAAATCCAAATTACAGTAGAAGGGAAATCTACCGCTCACCAAACTAATAATGTATTATTGACAGCTACGCTTTTTAATACGCAGTTTCTTTATATTCAGCCAACTCTACACTTAAGTATAAAAATAGTTGCTTAAAGTTTAATTACAATGTTTATAATAAATGTTCATGGATGTAACAAGTTTACATCTATAATTCAAAATTCAATTAAATTTATCAACAATCACATATTGGTTTACTTATTGCGTTAAAATGACAAGTGAAACCAATACACTTCCACTTGACGATCAGAGTTATCGTTATGTATTTCATATATTGTCCTCTCGTTTTTTCCTAAAAGAACAAACGAGATGGCCATTTGATTGATTGTGGTGACGAATTGGAACGCGTTCATATATTAAAAAAAACATGGCGACTTGTGTAATATGAACGTCGCTGATCTCTGAATGCTTCTGAATTGTTGAAATACACGACACGAGAACGCATCGATAAGAAAAGTGGTGGTAAATTTAATCTGGAAATATGTTGATATTTTTTAATAGGCTTAAAAAATTAAAATATCGTCAAGCGCTGTGATTGAATTTTTTTGTTATTTCAGAATGGTTTTTAGTATAATTATAGCTGGAAAGAAATGGCGAAGACTGTGGATTTGCAAGCCGTCGTGAAACATATTGTGAACGGAAGTTTTAGCGATAGTTTGTGTCGAATATGTCTTTTGCCTTTGGGAGAATGTTACGAGGATGTTTTCACGAAAGTTTGTAAAGAAGGCAAGGAATACTGCATCGCGGACGTCCTAGATGTAATATGTCAAGTCAAGGTTAGTTTTTGGTAAAATATTTTATTAAAAGATAATTAGAAGCTGCGCCTCAAGTGATTCCAGTTCGTGATTATAAAATTACAATATTTTCTACTGAAAACTACAAGAAATATTATTTTGCACAAAATTACAGTAGATTACATTTTAAACGATTTGAAGGGAATGGTCGACGAACAAAAAAATCATGATCGAAATAAAATGTTACTGTACACTAATACACAGTAAAAAAGTTGATATAAAACTTAGATTTACTGTAATTACAGTGCATGTTGAAGAACTGACTTCTCTTCCCGGCGATGTGGTCTAAGGGAGATCCAGAATGAATGAATGAATATTTATTTTGCAAAAATTGGGTACAGAAGATGGGTAGCAGCTTCTGCTGTGTAACATCAACACCCAATGCTAAACGCATTTGAAACACGGTGACTATTGGCAAAGAACCCTTACTTGAGGCGTTTGTGTATTAGTTGATCTCAAAAGGCTGAAGGAGTATACGAGTATACAAATTTACGAGGAGTATTCGAGGATACAAGAGTACACGAGTTTAACTGCACTACCATATCAATCTATAATGCCAGAAACCACAATGGTTTTGTTAATTCTGCTCACTTTTTCAAAATTATTTGTAGTTGGTTAATAAAATCTTTAGTTCTATAATTCGTTCTTCACATCTTATTTTAAGAGAATACCCATGCGTAGCAGTGGGACAATAATGAGTTGATGATGATCTATCAGCTCAGATGGGCTTTATGAAGTACTCTTATGTTGACTTTATGTAGGTTTTAGTCATGATTATTCTGCTTTTGTATGTGATATTTACTCAGTAACTTTTGTTCTATTGCAGGTCGATTACTCGGAACGGTCCAAAGTATGTTCAGAATGCTTTTTTGAAGCTTCTTCAGCTTATAAGTTCTACCTTCTAACCAAACACAGTGAAGAAATCCTCCAAAACTATGTCAGCGAGCTTTACCAACACATTGGATCTCTGAACGCACCTACAGAAAGTTGTTCAGATTCAATATGCATCAAATTGCCAATAATAGTACCAAAAATTGAGTTATTTGACTATGATTTAACAGGAATGTGCTTGCATAATAATGACAAACAATTTGAAGATTTGCAAACTGGTTCCGATTCAGAAAAGAAATTAGTAGCAGAGTTGGAAAAGAAGATAGGCCTGAAAATTGAGAAATTTGATGAATCAGATATACCAACTCAAATAAGGAGTACCAATGTCAATAATGATGAAGACCTAGTTTTAATATTCCATGATGACCAAAACGAATCATTATACTTTAAGCCACAGAACGATGGCTCTCTCCTCCAGTTAACGAAAGAGCAAGCTAAAGAATACTATAATGGTTTTAATGAATCTAAGAATAACGAGAAAGTTGCAAATTATCTTCCAAAAAGACGTAGAAGAAGGAATCCCATGGACTATAAAAGTTGTAGTCGATGTCCCATTAAATATAGATTTGTAGCAAAATTGAAAGAACATATGAAAACAGATCACAATGTTGATATGTTCTTTTGCAAGGTAAGTTGGGGTTTATAAGAAAATATAACTCAAACCTGATGTTTTCTTTCCATGCCTTAGAAATATCGAATGGCATGATGTATGAGAGAGATAAGTAAAAAGTACAGTAGAGTAAATTTGGTCATGTTTTTGAAGTAAAATTTCTTTGCGCGCTTTAGAGTAACAGTATTAACGGTTTGGAGTTTCTTGTATTATACTTTGAATTCGATTTTATTTTTTATACTATCGTCTAACATGTGAAAGAGAGACAAATGTATCTCCACCATCATGAACAGAAATCGACAGTATATTTTTGTCTCACTCGTCGTTAGTACCAACTCTATTTGCGATCCGCTCCCACTTTGCTGAACACGTTTAGAGCGAGAGAGACGCAGAATCTCTTTAAAAGAATTGTTCATCTTCTCCATTGTTATATTGCCGTAGTACATGTTCAATGGATATTTTAGATGATAGGATGAATTTAATAATAAAGAATGTCCCACATTTTCATGTGTAAGGAATTTACTCTCATGCGTGCAAAGAAGTTTTACTTCAAAAATTTCACATATTGCAATAAATGCTTTCAGGTATGCAAAGCAATAATTGAAGATGAACAAGAATTCAACAACCATTTGAAAACACACATGAATGTACACAGATGCTCAATATGCGATGCAGTTTTCAAAAAACGTGAAACAATTATCGCTCATCTAAAATCCCATGAAGCTATGAATAAAATGAGACAATCCAAAGGTGCCCATGTCTGTGAGATCTGTGGGTGGATGCTGAAAGATGCAGCCAGTCTGAAAGAACATCATGAGGATAAGCATGTGAAGAAATACACGTGTTATTACTGCGGGCGTATGTACAAGGGCGAGATGAGTTTTGATATGCACATCAAGAAACATGAATCGCTTATAAATTTGAAGCAAAAGTAAGTTGACAGTTTGACAGGTGGTAGAATCAATGTAGTTCGACCGGGGAAGTAGCACGCAAATCAGCCCTCGGGAGTAGCAACGCATCTATGATAGACTTCATATGCAACCCCTGTTCTATATGAAGTTGCTTACTGAAGTCCATGGGTGGCAGTAACCACTTACTATCAGGTGGACTGTATGCTCAGTTTATTCTTATAAAAGTTGAAAGTTTTTGGTATGAAACTACAGTATTATTTTAAACACGCACGCTTTCTACACACATAGCCCCACAGTAGGATTTTCTCCTGTGTCGTGGGTGCCATGGACACATAAAGACGAATACACAAACACCTAGACCCAGAACAGAAAT
>DWNE01006576.1:0-12949 GCA_018249875.1 Cecropterus toxeus
CAGCCCACTTGATGGTAAGTGGTTATTGCTGCCCATGGACATTTTTAAGCAACTTCATATAGAACAGGGATTCTATGTGAACATAAACGCCACGCCATAAACTTAAACATAAACGTCATACGAAAGAAAAGCTCATAATAGACAATGGTTACTTACTCTTTAATATTGATTATTAAGCTTATCATACAGGTAATTTCTTTTATATTTTCTAAACAGGTGGTAGAACCAGTGCAGTTCGTCCGGGGAGGTACCATCACCGCATCTATTTCTAGCGTGAAGCAGTATTTGCGCTTCGGTAGAAGGGTGTGGTTGCCGGCTCACTTTTATATGAAGCGACCATCTTAGTCCTCGGGAGTAGCAACGCATTTGTGGTCGACCTCAGACAGAACCCCTGTTCTATTTGAAATTGCTTATCAGGTGGGCTGCTTGCGCGTTTGCTGCTTTATATTTATAAAAAAAGTCATTTTGACAAGAGGTGTAATGCATGTGGCTGACTTACGTTTATCCTGTGTGGGGTTGTTTGAAAACATCCTAGACGGTAGTGAATATTGCGTTCTCGTTCGCTACTTTCCATGGGAAAATAAGAAATAGTGATTTTCCCATCATAAATTACTCATGGTGGGGAAAAGATCATCAATGGCGCTTTATCGCTTTTATAATTAAACTAAGGATCCCTTTACGATCCATTACATCATTTGTGAATGCCTACAATCGCTGTGTTATGAAAAACGTGTTTAAATACATTCAAAACAGTGCTCAAATCCTATTTTAAGAAGTGTTTACCATCTTTGAACGCGTGTATACACTTTGGCATACATAATTTATAAACTTCGGGCGTTCGCGGCAATTTGCATTTGACACTACCTTCCACTCACGACTGGTTACGGATGCCATGTGATAAAATATGCTCCGATTCTTATAAATAATTAATTAATTTAGAATGCTATTTGTAAATTAAGTAAGGATTTTTTTATAAGAATGAAGTAGCAAACGAGAATGCAATCCACTTAATGTTAAGTGGTTACTGCCGGCCATGGACATCTTTAAGTGAATTCATATAAAACTGGGGTTCTATCTGTAGTCGATCATAAATGCGTTGCTACTTCCGAGGAATAAAATGGTCGCCTCATATATAAGTGAGCCGGCAATCACACTCTTTCACTGAAACGCAAGGACTGCGTCACATTAGAAACAGGTTGGCTGTGTTATTTCCCCGGCCGAACTACAATGGTTCTACCACCTGGTAATAAAAGGGTTTTCAGGTTGGACTGACTGCTTGAGGTGGTAAAACTCTTGATTGTGCGACCCGGTGACCACCACCACATGTTCTACTAAAAGCAAAGATTTTTATACCAGATTCTAGTATCTAGTGTGAACAACTTGGCTAGGAAGAGGCACTTAGCGTACTAACACACTAGCGACAGTGTGCTTCTACAAAAGTTACAGCATACTTCGATGACGGTTCTGGTGGCTAAGTCACCTTTCCTCCACCGCACCAATCGCCGAAGGATGATTTTCCATTCACACCAACGTGACTCATGGTGGTCCTCCACAATTAGGCTTGCACGCTCGTTTTTGCCACGGACGTGCAAGTTGTGGAACGAAGTTCTTCCTGAGGTAATCTCGGAGCGCTATGACATGGGGTTCTTCAAAAAAGGTGTGAAAAGAGGTCTCCTTCGAAGCCGGCGATGCATTGACGACTCCTCTGATGTTGCAAATGTCCATAGGCGATGGTGACTCCTTTCCCTCAGGTAGCTCGTATGTTTTATCGTTAGGTTTACGTATATAAAAACACCCGTCCGCGACGATGTTGACATTGACAGTCAATGTCAAGAACCCTTAGATGATATATACAATAAAGTAACTAAGTAAGCAACACCGCCACCCTTATTTCTGTCTAACAACAGCAGTGTCATGCACTGCTTTGTGCTCTGGTTTGAAGGCAGATATTAATATCGGAGGCGTTCCAACTTAGTTCTCAGTGGTAGCAACGTATCTGTGGCTAAGCTCCGGTAAAACTCTGATCTTATCTGGGGTTAATTACAGATGGACGTTAGTGGCTACAAGGGGCGGATCGTGACTTTTTGGGGCCCTGGGCTATAACTACTCGGGGGGCCTTTATCTACTACTTATCAGAAAAAATCTCGGCTGATATATATTTTTGCGTCATACGTAACGCCTAAATTACGATTTGTTTCTTATCATTTTTTACAGGGGCTGGGGGCCCTCTTTATCCACGGGGCCCTGGGCTGAAGCCCAAAAAGCTCATAGGTAGATCCGCCCCTGGTGCCCACTTACTATGGACTTACAGACAGACTGCAAGCTCGTTTGCTACTTCCACATTGAAAAAATTTTTTAGGAGTAGCTAAGTATTTTTGGTCGACCTAACATATTATTAAAATCTTGTTTGAAGTTAACAAAATATGTTTATAGGCGGCAGTCTATTTCTTATGAGCCCAACTTTATAAAACAGAAATGAGACACGATAAAAAACTTTATTTACTTCCAGGAACTGTGCTTCTCAAAATTCAAATTTATATTCGCAAACTCAATTTCAATCTTTTCCCTCGCTTCATTTATCTTTTAAGGTGTACCGTACAAGTTTTATTATTATTTCAAAATAATACCTCCGCAGAATTTCCTATAAAGATACCGCAATATTTTTTGCGCCGCCCAAAATGGCGAGCGACGGCCGCGATACACGGTACAATTTCCTAGCCACATTCATCAAATTTATCATTCTGAGCAGTGAAGGCTCGGAGATACGAATTCTCTGCTATTTTCGTGGAGTGGGTTCGAAACCAAGGTAATAGATTTTGTAAATCGTATACAAACGTATAGGCACCTAAATTAATTTAGGCTTTAACTGTGAAGGATATGTTCTGGGGCCTTTATTCCCGAGTTCCGTTCCCAATGGTGTCGTCATTATACTATAACAGGAATATGACAATCGAATCAAATAGGTATAAATAAACAGAAACTGGTTCTAGAGCTATGTCACAAAAATATTTAATTCAAATACAACGCTTTCTACACTTCCTGTATAATAGGTGCCATGTAAACTCACAAAAGTTGATTAAAAGAACACCCAGACCCAAAATGAAAGTCTAAATTCCTTGTTCAGATATCCGTGTAATGGATACAGATAGTTCCGATAATGTATAACAGATGGCGCTAAAAGAAATACAGGCAAGCATCGCTATGCGAACAATCAAGTTTACCTGCTCCTATACACGCGTTCTACACTTTCTGCACTCATAGCCCCACACTAGGACTTTCTCCTGTGTCGTGGGTGCCATGGACACACAAACACGAATACACAAACACCCAGACCCAGAACAGAAATCTAAACTTATCATTCATATTTCTGTCTGGCCGGGAATCGAACCCGGGACCCACTGCGCGTCAGACCGGTACGGTGACCGCTCCGCCACGCGGGTCGTCAAATGCGGGTCGTCGCCTATAGATGTTTCACATCAAAAAATACCAACAAAAAGTAGGTAGCCCTAAAAATGTATATCCAGTAGTTATAATTCAGGCGACGTAGAGGCTTTCACGGAAATAGGGGGTCGGGGTAAACGTTTCAGTTCCGTCACTTGAATACCTAACGCAATGTTAATATTTATTTTGGGTAACGTATCGTTATTCTGAAGCGAAAATCTTTGATACACACGAATATTTATTGTAAGAAATATTCGCGGAGATTTATTTGTACTTTGTATTTGTTAGTCTTAACCTTTTAGAGTTATGTTACAATACTATCGAATTCGTTAAAACGAGTACAATATTTTATGTTTTTCTTAATACATACAGGTGTGGTTGTTTCTCTCTTAAGCAAAAACTACTGGTCCGATTTCGTTGAAATTTGGAACATAGGTGGTGTATGACCTGAAGAACACAGAATACATACACACATACACACGCGGTAAACGTGTTAGAAACGGGTGAAGCCACTGGAATAAGTATCAATAACTCTAATTAAAGAAAAATTCTTGAATGGTGTTAACAATATTGTGTACGTAACAATTGTTGTGTTATAGTTGAGAAAAATAAAAACACCAAATAAAATTGGGACCACACATGGTGAGCGATCTAATTTGACCAGATTCGCCAGGTGGTAGAACCAATGTTATCGACCGCGGAAGTACCACCGCCACACCTATTTGAAGCATGAAGCGTGAAGCAGTTCTCGCGTTTTGGTGGAAGGGTGTGGTTGCCGGCTCACTTTTATATGATATGCGACCATCTCAGTCCTCGGGAGTAGCTACGCATCTGTGATAGACTTCATAAGGAACCCCATTCTATACGAGGTTGTTTACAAATATCCATGGGCGGCAGGAACCACTTACCATCAGGTGGGATGCTTGCTCGTGTGCTACTTTACATTTATAAAAAAAAAAACAAATTTAAACTTTAAATTGCTGGACCTTTATATACATGCGCGTTAATATTAAGCGAACAAATTTGATTAAATTTAAACTTTAAATCCCTAGTTATTTATGACCGTGCGAGTTAATTTTCGGTTCGCATGTGCGAGATTTGGAATTAACTTTATCTCGAGTTATTCCCGAGCGGTATAACATAGAACTCTTTGAAAAGTGTGCTAAAAGAGCTTCAAGGCTGGCGATGCATTGGCGACTGTGTTGGATGGTGTCGGGAATGTCCATTTACGATAGTGTCTAATTTCCATCAAATAGTCCGTCTATCTTATCGTTAGGTTTGAGTAAAGTAAAATAAAATATTCCACCTCGCAAAATAATTAAAAAGAAATCTATACGAAAATTTAACCTCTCAGCCAACCTCTCAAAATATCTTGGAAAATACTTCCTAAACGTATCTTATACCTTAAAACTTTCGTCTCGTTGCTGTCGACTGACAACAATCTATTCCAAACTTGACGTTAGTATATATTATGATAGGTATTTTCACCGAGAAAAAACTCCGGAACATCGCGGATATTACGTTTTCGTTGACTAAGCAAGCTATTTATCATTCACCAGTCGGAAAAGTGTCTCGCAAACTGCTTTGAAACATCTGCTAAGATGGCAAAATAAGTACTTATCTTATATCTTACACAGTTTTCCTGGTTCTAAGAATATTTTAATCTCCTCTTAATCACATTTCAGCTACAGGTAAAAGTAGACGGAAATTAAGAAAATGAGTTTTCCGTTTAAATGTATTTTGAACTTTGGAATTCGAACCTAGTTTATGTTGGGAGGTAGAAATTGATACTTTATAAATAAAATAAAATACCTACCGCCGCCTTCTTCCTTCCGCCGGCAAAAAGTCGTATCTATCCGAAAATTATTATCTAATTCACCATTATAAACATTGCATGACGGAATAAAAGCTATTCAGAGAAGTAAATTGGTGTATTCTGCTTCAGGTATGGGCAAACCTTTTGATTATTGCAGACGAAACAAGGATTGTTAATACCGTAGTGGAGACAATTGATAGCCCAGTGGTTGGAAATGCGGCATCTTAATCTGAAGGTTCAAGAATTTAATTGTAAAAACGTGTCGTAATTTTTTGAAAAAATCTTTTTCTTATGAGGTGACCATTTTAGGCCTCTGAAGTAGCAACGAATCTGATTGACTGCAGTTAGAGCCCTTGTTCTAAATAAAGTTGGGCATTGGCAGTAGGGTCCACTTGCCACTTGGCTCATTTGCCACTGTAATCTTAGAAGGACTTTTGATTATCCATGTATGAAATTATTATTCATCCCCAAATAGTCATTTGAGTTCTATTGCTAGAAGGTATAAAACAACATTAGGGGAATGTTGTCTTATATAAAAGTCGTTTACCTGAGAACGGAGCCGCATGTCTTGTCGCACACATCACACTTCGCTGCTACCGGCAGGTTGCCCTCAAGCCACTGATGCGGCATTATTATGTTCTGGAACAAGAGAATAAATTAATTAAAGTATTCTAAACTTTATATCTAGTGAATGTAACAGAAATTCATAGATTGACAGCGGCGTCATATTTTTTAACAATTAAATGGCAAAACTGATGATAAATGGTAGCAGTGACCATTTACCATCAGTTTTTCAATTTAATTATGCCCATGAATCTTATTTTTGTAACATTGAAGTAGCAAACGAGCATGCAGTCCACCTGATGGTTAGTGGTGTTTGCCGCCCATGGCCATCTGTAAGTAACTTCATATAGAACAGCGGTTCTATCTGAAATCAATCACAGACTCGTTACTATTCTCGAAGACTAAGATGATCGCCTCATATACGAACTAAACCGGCAACCTCGCTTTTCCACTGAAACGTAAGAAGTGCTTCACGCTAGAAATAGGTGTGGCGGTGGTACCTCACTGGTCGAACTATACTGGTTAAACCATCTGATGAACAAAACACGTGTAGAAACTCCATATAAAACAGGAGTTCTGCCTGATCAAGTTGTTTGGCGATCAGCTGGCAACCTACAGGTGGCAGTTTCCAGTTTCAGCCAGGTGGATTACATGCTCCTTTGTAACTTTAATATTACAAGTAAGTTACCATCAGATAGACTGAATATAATCTGAATACCGTCTTCCAGAAGAAAAGATATATTATTAAGCGATGCTATCCTCTTCGTTAAATCCAAGGAATCTCCCGATATGAAATAGGAGCAATAAATTCATCACTATAAGAATGGAAGTATTCCTGAGAGACGATAAAGACATTAAATCACTTTACGACGCAGTAAATCTAGCTCCCCACTTTATTCCCCTCATTTCTCAAGTGGCGAGGACTGTATTGTAAGGCGTTGGACGTCGATTTGTAACGGACCGATTGCGTCTAATATTCCATACAAAGCGTTTGTCGTTTATTCGAAAATTGAACTATTGATCTAATTTATATTTGTTTGTCTTTTTGTTGGATTTATTTGGTCTTGGCTATTACGCTATTAAATAGATCTTAGGTTAGATCTTTTGGAATATAGATATTAAAGAGACGTGTGGTCTCAAATAAAACCAATCTCTTACTTCTCGTAGCTATCGTAGTCGACTACAGGAGACTTCAGGAGATGGGCAGCAACGTCTCCTTGTGAAACATCAACGAACACTTCGGTCACTAATAAGCATGCAAGGAGTGGTGACTATTGGAAATAACCTCCATTAAGAAAGAGCTGTGTCTAGCAGGGTACTTCAAAACGATGATCGATGGGATCACGTTATGTGACTTATTTGTGTTATCATTATCCTTTTTTTATTCTGATTGAAATAACAAACGAGCATGCAGTTCACCTGATGATAAGTGGTTATTGCCGCCCATGGACATCTGTCAGCAATTTTATATAGAACAGGGGTTCTATCTGAACTCGATCACAGGTGCGTTGCTATTTTTGAGGATTATTGTGGTCGCCTATATAAGTCGGCTACCACAACTATCCACCGAAACGCAAGTATTGCATCACGCCAGAAATAGGTGTGGCAGTGGTACCTCCCCGGTCGAATGACACTGGTTCTACCACCTTTTTCTTATACATATATATTCTTTCTTCTTATATATATTCTTATGTATCTCTATCTACCAATTAAGGTCGCAACGTTGTGTGATATACTTCAAATCTTTCTTTGTTGTGGGATAATACCAGTTTCTAGCAATAGAACAATAGAGTTGATTGCATTGTAATAATAAATTAATAGCAATAATATCGATAAAGAATAAGGAATAAATCATGTTATAGCTCTGTAAATCATATCCGCCTCGTGCACTTCCGCTCTATAAAGCGAGCTCGATTGCATTATAAACGCTGAAGGAAATCAATGGATATAGAAGTAGGTACTTTTTTTTTATAAATATGAAGTAGCAAACGAGCAAGCAGCCCACCTGATGGTAAGTGGTTACTGCCGCCCATGGACATTTGTAAGCAACTTCATATAGAACAGGGGTTCTATATGAAGTCTACCACAGATGCGTTGCTACTCCCGAGGACTGAAATGGTCGCCTCATATAAAAGTTATATATTTATTTATTTAACGCCTTATAGCGTTATTGTTGCAATAGGTAAATAAACTTATTGTAATATATATATTTAGAAAGGTTTATTTACTCCCTTTCTTTTGATATTGTCGTGATTGAAAAAAACTCGTCCATTCTCCTCCCTTTATCCCCTATTTGTAGGCGCCATTTTAAAAAATCATATAGCCTTTCACTTTCCAAACTGAGACTATTCTAATAAAGTCATACATTATGATCCGCCAAGCCGTTTGAGACGTAACGCCAAAGAAATAGACATACATACAAACAAACATACGCTCTAAAAACATTACCCTCTTCTCACGCAGTCGGGTGATATGAGAACAACGTTAAAAGCAAGTAATATATAAAACCTACTTCAAATTCTCTCTTACGTAGTCATATAGTCACGCCTGCAT
This sequence comes from Cecropterus toxeus, assembly GCA_018249875.1. Taxonomy (NCBI): domain Eukaryota; kingdom Metazoa; phylum Arthropoda; class Insecta; order Lepidoptera; family Hesperiidae; genus Cecropterus; species Cecropterus toxeus. The sequence goes on from DWNE01006576.1 coordinate 8,375, forward strand.
ACCAACATTAATATAGGTCGACTTGCATCACAAGTTTGAAGAACAAACAGCTAGGAACAATAGGAACAAAGAACATGCAAATGGCGTCCAAGAACAATTTGTTAGACGACAAACGCTTTACAACATTTGCGTTTGAAAGAAACTCGGCTTCTTACGCATTACATTAGAATCTTCGTGAGGGACAGTTATGATTTTACTCAATAATGCTAAATATACTGTTTCAGCTATTCAATTACAGATGGCGGCAAGGGTGGATCTACCTTGGGCTTTTTGGGCTTCAGCCCGGGGCCCCGTGGATACAGGGGGCCCCCAGCCCCTGTTAAAAATAATAAGCGACGAATCGTAATTACAAAACACGCACGCTTTCTACACTCATAGCCCCACACTAGGATTTTCTCCTGTGTCGTGAGTACCATGGACACACAAAGACGAATACACAAACACCCAGACCCAGAACAGAAATCTAAACTCCTCATTCAGATGTCTGTCTGGCCGGGAATCGAACCCGGGACCCACTGTGCGTTAGATAGATATGGTGACCGGTCCGCCACGCGGGTCGTCAACTTTTTTAGTATTTGTTGTTATAGCAGCAACATGAATACATCATCTGTGAAAATTTCAACTGTCTATCTATCACGGTTCATGAGATACAGCTTGGTGACAGACAGACGGATAGCGTAATCTTAGTACCTAATAGGGTTCCGTGTTGGCTCTTTGGATACGGAACCCTGAAAATTCATTAACATTCATCTGTATTTTCTTTGTTTGGAAAATAGTAACTACGTAATACATTCCTATTCCATATACAAATAGGTAAAAGAAAACACATTAGTACATTTGTTTCTGTTCATAGTCGACGGATTTTCTTTTTTTATTCAGCAACTAATTTGTCTGATCGTTAAAAATATCTAAAATCTATAATTAAGTAAATGTGTGAATAGTCATTTATTGATCTCGTCGATTTGAGATGCTAGTAATTATTGCATATATTACAAAGTCGATTTCATCATAAAGCCAATACATAGGTACTAATGTTATACACATTCATAAAAAAATATCTGTCTTGTCATTTAAAAATAAATGCGTGTATTAAATATATATGTTTATGATACATTTTTGTATATGGGTGGCAGTAGGTACCAATAAATGTACTAAATATCAGTCCAGTAAATTCAAAACATATATATGACATATGACAGAGGGATTTATAGACACAAAACATATTTTATAAGAATAACGTCCTGTCAATTAGACGTACAGAATTCTAAGAAGATAAGAATATGACCATACCAGACCAATAACAAAAACGGCATTTACCACATACCTATACATAGGCTATCAAAACATTATTATCAGATATTTGTCCTTTATATAAGATCCTTGCAAAACCTTATTTTTATTTAATCTTGTTAATCCCGTTTCAATGCATTAGGCAACGGTAATAACCACTTATGGCTCTCGTGTTCCACTCAGACACGTGTACGGACGCAACAGTCATTTAATAATCATTTCGGTAATTTATCAGACGCTTGCGACGTCCTTTATCCACCGCCGCAGATGAATTTAATATGGTTTTAACGGCATCAGTATTCAAATTTATGTAATCAATCACCGGATTGTTATGAAAGTGTGCGGTTCGAGACGATTTCTCGGCCAAATTTGCATCATCGCACGGATTAAGCATGCATTGCACCCACTCTTGATATTATTATAAATAATGTATGATCATTTAAACTATGATAACCGACACTAAGCAGTTTGATTAACCTTCTTTTTTCTTCAATATAATTTAGGCATTTATATATTCAAGGTAGGAGCGTAGCTATATATAGCTTTGTTATGGGCAGTGGCGGATAGCGAAAAAAGCGGTTGTCTGGTATTGGTAGGTAAAAAATGAAACAAACAATATTCCAGTTTGATTTTTTTAGTTCCTCGCATACTTTGGACAAAGAGGAATTCGACCCCTCTCCCTCAAGTCTAATGTAACTCCATGTTTTTTTAGTCTGTCTGTTATTAAATTACTGAAAACTATGTAAATTAAAAATCTTTTAAAATGTAAAGATAAAGGGTACCTTTACCTAGTATAGCTAATAATATTTTAGAATTTCTTAGTTGATCCAATAGTAGAATTTATAAAAACGGCGCCATCTAATTTCTCAATTGGCAACTTTATGAGATATGTGATACGATTTTTTTACTCATAAAATCAAAAATATTAAACTACAAAATAAATTTGCTACATATATCTGCATAGGTTTATAGAAAGTTATATCTTATGCCATGATTTATTATTTAACAACCAAAATTGCATGATTTTTTTCTCGTTGCCACATCACACGTAATTACTTTACATGACATCAATCAAAAAGTGTGAAATCATACTAATTGAGGGCAAAAGACTAGGAAATATTTAAGTTGTTTAGCTTACATCGATGAATTGGATTCCGACAGAAATGGACAGTTAACCTAAGCCACTTTGGCTGATTGATTTCGACGTAGGGTGCTACAATATTATTCATGTTTTGTTTTTATCCAACGGCGTCAGTAGGAGGGTAGTGTTTTTTGAGCGTATGTATGTATTTTCGTTTTCATGTCACGCCCTACAGCCCTAACGATTTGACGGATGGTAACATAGTCTATAATATACTACAGGCATTGACTTAGTTGTTGGAGTGACATTGGCTTTATAATTAATTTTTAATTATGGCGCTTGCCAACTGAAAGAAGAGGGAATCATTTCAAATATATATATATATACTATAATACTTTTCAACCGACTTCCCAAAGGAAAGTCGTTTTCGATTCGTAGTGTTTGACAACCCGCATGGCGGAGCAGTCACCATATCGGTCTGACACGCAGTCGAACCCGGGAGGTTTGATCCCCGGCCAAACAGAAATGTAAATGATGAGTTTAGATTTCAGTTCTGGGTATGGGTGTTTGTGTATTCGTCTTTGTGTGTCCATAGAACCCACGACAAAGGAGAAAATCCTACTGTGGGGCTATGAGTGTAGCGAGCGTTTATGTTTATGTTTATATATATATTTTTATGTATTTCCGGCATAACTTAGCGATGCCGCTATCGACCATCAATCAGTATTCGACCGGTTACGTATAAGGATAACTTCAGAAGCGGTCCTATTTTATGGAAATCAAAAAAATGTTCAGCAGTTTTCCCGGAAACATGGAAAAACACCATTTACAATCTTAAATAAGTCAGGTGTTTCTGAATCGTTTTTTTTTTCTTTCACTTGATAGGACATTTCATTGCGGTTCTTCCTTTTTTAGACGTAAGTGTACATAGTGCATAGTTCTGAAGACGGTGCTTGGAACATAGATTCGTCGTCATGTTTTAGCGAAATATGTTGAGCGCCGACTTCGGTACTGTGTACTGTTTATGTACTAAACCAAGATATATGTATATTATTTATTACTTTTTTGTGGCACGGAAGTCGGTTTTATTTTTTGTTATTTTTTTTATTATGTTTCAATTTTAACGAAATGTCATAAAAAGCGTTAAATTAAATCTATTATCAACTGAAGACAATCAATTGTCTTTGAGTAGTCGGATTTTTGTTCTATTATTTTTAACATTGTTACGTATTTATACCGACAATATCCTTTTTTTGTTCTCGTTGGGGAAACCCTCAAAAGGTACCCGATACCTCGGGAGCGACTCAACCTTACGTGGGATTTTTACCGCAAAAACCCCACCGTTGCACGGTGATCGTCCTCAACGCTGCGAAAGGACTCCGGGACTGCCGGGATTTCAAAAGGATCACAATCGGAATTCTCTAAACACCTTGCCCCATCTTGCTCCACCCAAGTGAGCGGCTGAGTCTGGACTTACCGACGATATGCGTCCCCACGTACCACCGTTCTTCCTGGGGTTGCCTGCCTGGTGTTCGAGCTGTCACTCTTGCCACCAGCTACCCTAGCCCTTTTTAGTCGTCTCTTACTACAGGCAGGGGATACCTTAGCTCTATTTTATCCCGGAACTATAGGAACGAAACCGACATAGCCCTCAAATAAATTCCATACACAAAAGTCAATTACGTACACAAAGGCTATTTAATTACTTTAGCACTCATTCAATCAATGGTGCAAGTGTGTTAGAGAGTTCATATGCATTTTATTATGAGCCACAAACACAAGATTTGTAAGCATTTTATTATGATTAGAATACTCTTGCAGTACACTTTAATTAATATTTTAACTATAGGCGCTTTAGGCGCGGTAATGAGTACTCATGTGTAGAGATCAAAAAGGTTACAAAGCAATAACAAAATTACATTTATGGGCTTTTATTTACTATTTACGTAAAATTCAGTACGTATATAGTTAGAATAAAAGAGATATAATTCGATATTTGCATTTTATGAACATAATAAAATTTTGGTCATTTTGGTAGATAAGACGTTACTAGGTGTAATTTCAAGTATTTCACCCAAATTGCGGAAATTTAAAAACTTATAAAAAGCGTTAAATTATCTATATCATAAAGATTATTTTATGTTTATAAACACAAAAGAATCTGTTTTAAGCAGTTGAGGTATTTGTTATAAAATGATTAATGT
>DWNE01006577.1:0-12947 GCA_018249875.1 Cecropterus toxeus
CACTGATTTTTCTAAAATTATGTGCGTATTAGAATTTAATTATCACTGCTTTACGGTGAAGGAAAACATCGTGTGGAAACCTGCACATCTAAAAGACTAGAGTTCTCTAAAAAAAAGAGTTCTCAAAGGTGTGTGACATCTACCAATTCGCATTTGACCAGCGCGGTGGACTATGGCCTACAAACTCTCTCACTCTGAAAGACGACCCGTGCCCAGCAGTGGGACAATAATGGGTTGACGACAAGCGTAAGTGAAACTACAGGGCAGAGTTAGTAGACAATAAATCTAGTTGCTTCATAATATTTTAGAAGGGCTTGTATTATGTGTGATATAAAATGTAACTTATATTGGATCGTAACAAGCTTAGCTAGTGGAAGCGAGTTTCCCCGGGATGACACCTATCTAGATCGATTTATCACCGACTGAGTCTTCCACATACTAAATTTCAGGATAAAACAGTAACTAGATTGGGTTTACGGCTTCTAGAATAAAACTTTCACAAATTATCTGCTGGTTCTCCGATACGGTTTATGGGAATACCAAACGAATGTACAGTTCACCTGATGGTAAATTAATATGCTCTGAAGTCAAAAACAAGTAAAGGACGAAAAGAGTTACTTATGCGAAATATTTATCAGGTAGAGCCAAGGTAGTTCGACCGGGGTGATACCACCGCCACATTTATTTCTCGCGTGAAGCAGTTTTTGTGTTTCGTTGGAAGAGTGTGGTTGCTGGCTCACTTATATATGAGACGACCATCTAAGTCCTGGGAAGTAGCAACGCATCTGTGATCGACTTCAGATAGAACTTCTGTTCTACATGAAGTTGTTTACAGATGTCCATGGATGGCAGTAATCACTATCAGGTGGGCTGCGTTCTCGTTTGTTACTTCATTTTTATAAAAAAGGTAAAAAAGCTACAACTGTGCAAAATTTTACGTTAATCGTATCAGTGGTTTTGGCGTGATTAACATACAGACACACACCTTCTTCAGATTGTTCTTTACTCTATGTGTGATTACCATTCTCCGGGCAACGTGATGAATAATAAAGCTTTTTTTTATTGAAAATCATAAACATTTTCAAATTCCCAAATCGTTTGCGAGTTTTATCATTGTTATCTAAATAAGTGTTATTCATCATAGCTTTTTGAGGCTCTGATAAATTTATCTCAACGCGATTGATCGTAAAGCGTGCTGGAGCTCTGGAGACGAATAGCGAAGATTCGTCTCGTCTCGTCTCGTCTTGTCTCGTTGAGTAAATAGTTGAATCATGTAATAAATCACGGGTTTTACAGCGTACATTGCACTTTCATGAATCACTTATGTATTTGATACCATTTGATTACTGTTTCGTTTGTGACTAAAATTGTAATTTATTATCTGTTGACTATCTTCAATGTATTTTTCCAATATTGATTTACTCGATTGGACGAGTGCAAATTGGTAGATTTAGATAGATAGATAGATAGATAAAACATTTATTTCATAGCTTAAGACACAACTCAAAATATATATAAAACATTGGTACAAATAGAAACTAAACAAATTACTTATACTAAACTTAGGGAGACACAGCGTCCCCGCTAGACACAAAAAAATAATAATAACACAAGTAAAATAATAATTATCATAAATTAAATTTCTAAATAAATGTGTTGCAGCAAAAGTCCATGAAATAGGTACCGGAGGTCAGTAAAAGCTGAGATTAAACCCCAGCACTGATTTTCAGTCCGGACCATTTCCGAACGCAACTCGGAAGGCTGCACGTAAGATCAAACAGGTGTCAAACAAAAAATTCTTCTACCCATATTTAATATTTTTTTATTAGCAAGACAAGCAATTTCGCACTCCTTTGAGCTCAAAGTCAAAACCTTTGGCATTTCTTAAAGTTTTTTGCACATAAGTGACGTCCCGCATGGAGCTGTTACTGTAATTAACCACAGTGTATTCTGGGTTTGATACCCGGGCAGACAGATATTTGAATGAATCTAGATTTTTGTTCTGGGTGGTTTGTTTATTCGTCTCTGTGTATTTTCACGGCACTCACGACTCTGAAAAACTCCTAGTGAAAGACTATGACTATAAAAAGCGTTATTAGAATTATGTGACAATATTCTGACCTTACTTGGTTGTAATTCTGGGGATCCTAACGATGACTAAAGAAGTAAGACTAACTTCAATTCGCAAAAGCTTGGAGATCTAGAAGACGAAACTCATAATGCGTATATCAGGACGGCAGGAGATAATCGACGACCCGCGTGGAGGACTGGTCACTATACCGGTCTGACACGCAATAGGTCCCGGGTTCGATCCCCGGCCAGATGGAAATTTGAATGATCAGTATAGATTTCTCTTCTGCGTCTGGGTGTTTATGTATTCGTCTTTATGTTTCCATGATACCCACGACACAGGAGAAAACCCTACTGTGGGGTTAAGAGTGTAGAAATCGTTTATGTTTTTGTTTATACCTCCTTCCATGATGCAAGCTAAACAAAGTATTCCCCGGTAGTCAGCAGTCGAATACAATTTTATAATACGAGGCCATCGGCTCTCAATCTCTTTTATACTGGGACGCACATAAACCTGCAAATTGTGTCTATTTTCCGAAATGCGCTCGTTTTCGAAGCGGTTTGAAAAGCTACGAGGTATTATCTGTAATTCAATGGCTATAAACTTGACTTACATACAAGACTTTAGTATGTTTCACCTTTTGTTGTCCGCATTAGGTTTTCTTGGGCGCAGCGCTGCCAAATTACCGAGCTCAACTTTATCAAAGTTCGTTTGACGATCCATAAAGAGTTTCTAAACTTCTACTATCAAATGAAAGTATTTTGTGTCTGCGAATAAGGCAGAAAGTATAGCCCAATTTCATTTTATTCTTTAATGAAAGATAAAGTGTTATAAGATGAAATAGTAATTGGGTGTATTCTTTTATTTGTTTCTCTCCATTATTATAGAGCTCCTTTCACTTTGACAATAACACAACTAATTGAGTTTCCCTTAAGGAAACAAAGATAATTTCAACCATGTATCCATCAAACAGGACTTTGAGGTTTATTGCGGCACTGAGGCCTAACTTAATGGTGATTTTCAGCAATATTTACCGCCTCTGATTGAAGTTTTGCTCCAAAGTTGCCTCCTGGTGCCTCTTCACCCACGAGTAGAGAAAAAACAGTCTTAATCGAGACCGTTTACTAAAACCTTCGATCAAATATGTACTAAAACGCCCCCGGATCGCCACCAGGCTTTCTGCGCTGCGTGGAGTCTTAGAGCGATTCCCCGTTGACACTCTTCCCCGGTATACGTTCACGGCATGTTCCGGCGTTTACAACGGCATGCGATCATACATTCCGCCGATTTTTGCCGTCATTCCCGGAATCACTTGGCATATTCATTGCTTGACGGTTCGAGCTCCCATTTTCGCTGTCGTAACCCCAGAAACCCCCTGCTAGTGGGCTTTTTTATGACAGGATGGGGATACCGTAACCATATTCTCGTCTCGGAAATATAGGGACGTGAATTAACTCCATAACTACCTAAACTTTCTGATCAGGTATCAGATAACTACGAATGACTGTCAAAATTTCAAATACAAAAATTAAAAATTTAAAGTATTTATTTTTTAAATTAGCATTTACAAGCGCTCTAAAAGTCAGAACACAGATTTCTAGCTCATTTATTATTAACGTAATTAGAACCCATACTGGTCGACGATTGCTAGTGGTCTTAAGCCGCAAGATTTCCTCTCCGAAGGCCCACAACCGGCTGTATGTTACGTGAATAATTAACGTAGGTTCAATTACTAGCTGGTGGTAGGTATTTGTCTCGTCGCCAGCTATAAGCGATAAGCGAAAAGCGACCAACTGTGATAAAAAAGATTAAACAAAAATATTAAAGTCATTGCTTCAATAACTTATTAAACAGTGTCAGATCTTCTGCACTGATCTGTAGAGGATAGAAATCATAACTAGATACAAGTGCATTGTCATACTTGAGGATTAGCATAGATCTATCATTTAAATATTAAGTATAGATATTATTATTTATGAGACATTCCAATTCACTCTTATACGGCAGCAACGTAATTATGACAAATATGAGGCAACCCATTTGCCTTATCTCTACTTATATGAAAACAGCGGTAATAATTTGAGTTTAATTACAAATTTACATGCAAGAAACTAATTATAATCTAGTTGACCAAGTACCTTTTTTTAATTACACGATTAAGTTAAACGCTCGCAGCGATCTTTGTCTCAATTACAAGTTTGAGACATGCAATTATTCTCTCAATTGCTTTGCCAATGCAATTATTTACTTGTTTCCCACCGGCGATGAGACAAGACGTTTAGGTTGCTAGACTGAGTATTGTATGCGGCATCGCTGATTCAATTTTAATGAAAGAATGGAATCCGACCAAATTCAATTATAAAGACTACGAGTAGATAAGTGGTTCTCATGTGGAGATAACAGCTCTGTATAAAGGAACTTACATGTGGTTTCCTTTGTTTGTGTTGTTTAAAGCTTTGTAGTTAATATGTTATATGTATATGTCAATATGTATTAATTAGTAACCGGTCTTTGATTTAATAAAAGCAGTGATAAGTTAAACCTTGTTCTCCCAATCGAGGTTCAAAGCTTCGAATCACAGGCAGGCACCACTGGTTTTTTAAATTTTAATTAGGAATTAATTTATCACTGTTTTACGATGAAATTATGGCGAGGAAACCTACACCTGCCATTTATTTAAAAAAAAGAAAGTCTGCGGAGTCTACCAATCCGCACTTGGCCAGCTCGGTGGTCTATGGCCTATGCCTGTAAGAGGAGACCCTCAATGGGACAGTAATGGGTTGAAAGTAATTTCTACCAGAAGAGGTCTGCTGAGGTAAATTACTAGATTATTTTCGTGGCTCTACCCGTTTCAGTCTCGTTTAACTCGAGTTTTCCATGTGTTAATCCAGGCCATAAAATATCTGATCGCCAAACTTCAGCGTCATCCGGCCAGTGATTTTGTGTGAAAGAGCAACACATACATGCATACATGCTCACAACCTCTTGCATTTATAATTGTATATTTATATAATTATATTTGTATAACTATGTGTTCTTTACATATTTATGTGAAGCCCATGTAACCCACTGCTGGGCAAGATTAATTTCCCCATCATTTATAGAGACTTATTTATATGTATTCACTCAGAAAATATTCAAAACCCATGGCTCTTTAGTTGCCTAAAACACGAATATTAAAATTAAATATTCAATTCTACAAAAGATCTAATTTATTGCAAATAATTTTTATTAAAGTACTTTTGTCATATGAAATGAAGTGAATAAAATTGGGCCTTTTCAGCAATTTTCTATACTATTAGATAAAGAGTCCCTTAGGGTTTTAATGTATTTAAAGAAATAAAATTGAAGGTCTTACAATGTAAATGTCTACATTTCGAGGTAAGTCTAATTTTCTGAGTTCACGAATTTATTTGAAAGATACGAATTCTTTGTAAAATGTTTTATTTTGCATTAATGTCACTTTATCCATCTGTAGGTTTAAAAAAGAACTGATCAAATTTTAACTGGACTGTAACTTCAAAATAGATATTTTTCCAGGGTCTCTTTTTCAAAATGGTTTTCTCTTATTCAAAATGTTTACTATTGTGAAATTGGAGAAAGTTGTGAACATCTAGGCCATATAAATAAGGATAATCACTGCTATCTATGGACATAATTATGTTATCAACCTTAAATTTGAATTCTGTCTGTAATTGTCCATGGATCCATTGACGTCACCATATTGGTCTGGCAATTGGTTCCGAATTCGATCCTCGTCCGGTTCTATCTAATATCTAAATAATTAATTTAGATTTCTGTTCTAGATTTAGGTGTTTATTTATTCATCTTCTCTCGAGGACTATTTGGAAAATATTGTCTATACATGAGACGACCATCTTTGTCCTCAAGAGTAGTAACGCATCTATGATCGTCTTCAGATAGAACTATATGTTCCTCCATGTTTTACATGAAGTTGCTTATAGATTTCCGTGGGCTGCCGCCTACTTAACATCATGACGTTTAATACTTTAATCTAATAAAAAAAAAAACAACAACAAAAAAACGAATCTGGAATTTATTACGTTTGGCCTCCTTGATGCGCTCGTCTTTCGTTTTCAATCTTCTTCATCTAAGTAACTTTTAAACCACAAAACACTAGCGCTAACAGTCAGGCAGAAATAACCTCGGCGACGGTGCCATTTTGCGAAACCTGTGATTCTGACGTAAAAAATGGGCGGTGCCGCGAATGTAAGCTCGCATGAAATATGAAAGAATGAACAATAGCTCACGTAATTTCCATTTATGGTTACCGTTTCACTATGCACAAAGTTGGACCGTTCGTCAAAGGACTTTTTGTCGAGCGCATATTTCAGCGAGTAAACACTGGCCCGAATTCGTATATTTTCTGTTAAAGTGAATTACGTTTACACGCGTCTACGATCGGCGACGCGACCCAACGACCAATAAGCGATCGTAACAGCAAAGTATGATATATAAGTAACAAATATTTGTATTTTAATAGTCTTGAATATTTTTGAATGTATTCAGAATACGATTTAACGATATATGAATTACTCAGTTTTATAAAATGAAGCATTTTTATAAAACATCTGAAAAAAGTCACTTTTTAAATAAATTGTAATATATTATTTCATACATACATGCTTTCTTATATAAATTGGACCCATCTTTATATAAGAAATTGCTTACGCGTATATTGACAGTAGGCAATAAACAAATAGAAAGTTTTCAAAAGTATTATCGTATAGATACATATTTTGAAGTTGTTGAGAGATAAAGGAATTTCAATCATTTAAAATTTAATTGTAATACTAATTAATGGAGCACTTTTAATCTTATTTTCTTATGGCACGTGCAAATGACGGCAATTATTGCCTGTAAATTATGGAACCCATTTTTTATGTAATGTGTTGCTTCCCACGGTTTGTAAATATGTAGATTTCTATAAGAATGTTGTTCGACTACGGATAGCCAAGGACTGCACATAGTGTCAAACTGTCTGTTGGTGTAGGACTTCAAAGCCATTTTGTTATTTCAAAACCTGAAATGAAAGATGTTTAAAATATGAGGTTCCAATGCCTTAACTATCTTTAAAGAAAAAATCTCGCGGCTGGTCTGATCTATGGTCGCAAACTCACTTCTCGAACGATAATGTTCCAAATCAACATAACATTATGAAAATGTAACATTTTTAAACTTTTCCAAAAGAGAGAGTCTGGTGTGCTGTGGGAAACATGTGTAACATTTAATTCTAACTTAGTCCTAATGACTAACAACAAATGTATGATCAACCTCTCTTAAGAATCTTATCTGGTGATAGAACCACTGTTGATCCTTCAGGCCTACTTTTAGCGTGAATCATTTCTTGCTTTTCGATGGAGAGTGTGGTTGCCGGCTCACTCGTATATGAGGTTACTCTGTTACTCCTCGGGAGTAGCAACGCCTGTGTGATCGAGTACATATATAACTCATTTTCTATATGAATATGTTTACATCTGCCCATGGGTGGCAGTGACCACTTACCATCAGGTAGACTGCATGCTCGTTGGCTATTTCAGTCTGATAAAAATAATCTAAGATTGATAACAAATGACTTTAAGTGGCAGTGACAGCTTACCACGAAATGGACGGCATTCTATATTTAAACAAAAATCGTATCGTCGCATCGTGCCCGTCACACTAAATTTTACCCATTCAATATTTAATAGCACCGTTATACGATAGGATTCCTTTAATATACTTTTTATAGGTGATCCTTTGAGACGGCGCGGAAATATATTATGTAAGTAATAGTTGATTTTAGTGGAAACGGGATGAGGAACACGATCTACTTATAGTTTAATGGTCCCTGGCATCGATCACCCGGGAAAAGTGGCTTTTATAGCATTTCGGCAGATCTTTCACGATTAGAGTGTAATTTTACGAAGAAATAAGTTTATTGAATAGGTTTATTTTAGAAATAGTGTATATTCGCACTGATTGATGATTTTGCGCTTAAATGGACGCATTTCAAAGCCAGTGCCATACAAGAATAAATATATAGTTTTGTAAATTACTTTGATGCCAAATAAATTTAAATTTTATTATATATTTTAATAAATATTTTTTTGTTTATTACATGGGCAAAAAAAGCTAGCTCCAGTATCTCGGCTTTCATTTGATTAAACTAGAGGCTTTTTAGCAAAGCTCTAAGCAAGCTAAATAGAAGATAAAACATAGTATGATGTAAACCACTACTACAGCCTGACTCACAGACAATGTACATCCTCATATAATGTACTTAAGCGTTCAGAAACAGTGTAAGCATAGGCAAATCCGCAGAAATAAAAAGAGGCTACGTGTCTAGTAGGTTATATCACATGAAATAAGCACGTGTCGTGCTCCAGAAAATAAAATGTTCGCAATCGGCATTCACCAGCCAAACTCTGGGTGAATTTGCGTCGATAAATCTTATTTATCATACAAAGCAAAGAAAAACCTAGTAACATGTTTTACTCGTAAGATGTGTGGGCGTTTGAACAAATATATTCAAAGTAATGTAGTAATGCGAAGTTTTCGTTTATTCGATGTTCGTGATTTCAGTCGAAAATTTGACAAGGTAATTTTGATACGCCGAAACTTTGACAATGTTTGTGAGTAAATCCATTTATAGCATATTATGTAATATGACTGGAAATGAGTAGTTTATGTTAGACATGACAGACATTTTAGAAGGTGTAGAACGAATATAGTTCGTCTGGTACCATCGCTACACCTACTTTTAGCGTGAGGCAGTTTCTGCGTTTCGGTGTTAAGGTGTGATTACCGGCTCACTTTCATATGAGGCGACCTTAGTCCTCGGGAGTAACAACGCAACTATTGACCTTAGTTAGAACACCTATGCTGTATGAAGTTGCTTACAGATGTCCATGGGCGGCAGTGGCCATTTACCATCACGACAATATGCTCGTTTGTTTCATGTTTTGATGAGAACAATGGTTTTTAATGATAAAGTTTACTTGAATACCCTAATTATTTAGAGTTCTTGGGTGAAAATTGAATGCATGCTTAGCTGTGGTATACGGGCGAGCAGAAGTGGTATTTAACAAAATTAATTACCCTTTTAAACTACCCAATCTGGAGCTATACATCTTAGCAAGAGACGGTCTAATTCTTTTACACCACTATCGCTGTAATAAAAATAGAGTCATTTTCCTTTACTACACCAATTTGTGAAGAGAAACTTCTTTATCGACGTATGAGAAATAATTGTCGTCACATTTTTGTGTTACGCGTCACATTTTTCTGTTAACCCCACATTTTTTCTGTTACGAGTTATATTTATTATACACAAACTGAACAAAAGCTTAAATATTTATTTTTGTCATTCGATATCCCGACTAATGATAGGCAAGTTCGTAAGTGTATCTTTACGGAACTGTGGTATTTAATGTTGCTTACGAAACTTGCTGCTAGGTTTACATATTATATAACTAAAACTAAATTTTATGTTTATTATTATTTAGTTTAACGTCTGCCGTGTGTGAATTACACATATAGACTATTTTACATCGAATTACACATATAGTAGTTGATTAACCTTACCTTACGTCTAGTTCGCTTTTCTTTTTTAAGTTCCATAGCACGCCACACAACACTAACTGTATCCTTATACACAAAACTCCGCACTGTTTGTCATTTACATGAACTCTATACGTATTTAAAAGTATCAATTCCTCGATAGTATTCGTCTAAAATCATATTCTACACTCATAGCTACATACTGATTGGTGTATAGATTACACGGTAAATTCACATAGGTACATTCGCGCGCGAACTCGTAAATCTATCATGTTATTTGAATGTCCCGATATTTAGTCACGGTCTACGAAACTAATGATTTATGTACGGAATTCACAAACTGAACGCAATTACTACATAAGAAAGATATTATGCCAATACTCTACTTTGATATTGTCCTACTGTTACGGTTTCCCCCGCGTTAAATCTCTCCGGCGGGAACCATTCATTTTAGGGTTCCGTATCCAAAGGGTAAAAATGGAAACCTATTACTAAGTCTCCGCTGTCCGGCTGTCTGTAACCAGGCTGTATCTCATGACAATGGAAATTTTCAGTGGATTTTTTGCCATATAAAGTCAATGTTACGGAACACTTCGAGCGCGAGTCCGACTCACAATTGGTATTTTTTATTTCGGGATAAGTAGCCTATGTGCTATTGCAGATTATAATGTATCTTTGCCAAATTTCTTTCGGGTTCGTTGTACCGTTTTGCCGTGATTGAGTAACGAACTGTAAAAATTCCGCATTTATAAAGTAAGATAATAGGAAGAAATAAGTTTTTTTTTTTGTAGTCCTTTAAGTCATGTTGAAGAAGACTCGCGTCATTTTTACAGACTTGCGATTTGACTTGACTTTTAAGTCTTAAGTTGACTCATAAGAGTAAAGAAAGACGAAGACAAAGTATAATAGCGTTCGAATTGAGTCGTTTTTTCTTTTAACTTAAACATCTAAGAACTCGTTGAAATTAAATGGATATGTTTACAAGTCGAGAATAGACTTTAAAACTTAACCAACAAAAGATGTACACGTATTAGTTTTATTTTGACTTAAATGACTTATAACAGTCGGATGAGCTCAAACGACTTGGACGCGAATCCTAAGACTAATAGGATTCGTCGACTGAATCTTCACTTTAGAGTCGAGTCTTGTAAAATTGAGTCATCTTTTCTAAGACATAAAAGGTTGAATTTCTTTCAACACTAGTTAAAATGCTTCGCGTAAGTCCCTTGCGTCTTTCCCTTGCCACCATTAAAGCAGAACACAATATCTTAACACTGCTTTTATAAAACAGTTATACGAGAAGATGGTGCTTCCAAAATCTGATTACGAAAGGTTTTACCGCTAAAATTTTACCGTATTTATCTTTTCATATATTTGTCGAAGCCATCAACGGAAATGGAAACGAGGAAACCTTATTGACCGATACTTTTCCCAGGCAGTTGAACATCAAAAGGATATTTGAAATTATTTCTATATAAACCCTTTGGTAACCTTTCAATTAACATTACTTACACTTCGTTATAATGATTTGCTTTAAAGATTTGACTTTAATTGTTAGATATGTTTATTTTTATAGCTATGCTAAATGAAAAGACGGGCTACCTGATGGAAAGTTGTCACAGTCGCTATGAACACTGCACCTTTCTTGAAGAGCCCCATGTCATGGCGCTCCAGGAATAACTGAGGTGGGAGCTCATTCCACATCTTGCACATTTGTGGCAGGAAGGAGTACGGTTTTTATTACTTTTGTAGTAAATTAATATGTATCCCGCCTAATGATAGTTGGTTACTACCGCTCATAAGTACCTGAAACCAATCTGGTATATAACAAGGTTTCTACCTGAAGCCGATCACATGAGGTTGCTCTTTAGAGGGATCAGATGGTCGCCTCATACACTATAAGTCAATTACCTCATACATATAAGTTAGTAAAATTAGATGTCAAGCCATAGGAGCGACATAAGGGTTATGTAGGATTTTTACCGCACTGAAACCCCCTGATGGCCGTCCACGGCGCTGCGAAGAGTAACGTCCATTCCAATCTTTGTTGTTATTAACCAACCATTAATTGGCATACTTCTCATACTTACTAACGCTTACTAACAAATAATCAAACTGGCAATGTCTGATTGGCAATATCTACCTACAAGAAATTATCCAATTTCTGACAAAATATCAAATCTTCTAAAAAAATAATTAATATTGCACATTTTCCCACATTCTTTAAATTATGAGAATGAGATAGCGAGTTGCAAAGCACCACAAATTACAGGTTTAGCTAGGATAACATCATCACATTACATAACTTGGAACTAATCGTATAGACTACCTTACCTTAGAGGGAGTACATGCTTCATCATTACATTACATAACTTTGATTTAACCGTTTTACCTTAGAGGAGGGTAAAGATACCTTAAGAGATCTCGCCTAGTAGTAAGAAAACGATTGCTAAAATTTGACAGAATAAAATAAAATGTTTGAAATAAATATGTATGTTTCCCGTTCTATGAATCTTTGTTGCTATTACTTATATTGTCGTGGACGTATTACTTGTTTGGATTTTCCTTTAAAATGGGAGATACATTTTAATTAATGATGTCTTAACATGTTTTTATCAATTTTATTGTATGTTTTGATGGTACACCGAGACGCATGGTTTTTAGGGTTGCGTATTCAAAAGGTAAAAACGGAACCTTATTACTAAGACTTCGCTGTCAGTCTGTCTGGGCACCCATACAACAAACGTGATTTTCTTTGCCGTTTTTGATAGATAATAAGGAACCCTTATACGCGAGTCCGACTCGCACTTGGCGGATTTTTTCTACTGATGGATCCTGGAATAACTACTGATTGCATACGAAAAAAAAAACAATTTAAATATATACGATATTTTCTAATTTTCTTAGGTTTCATTTACAACTACAAATGGAAATAGGGTAACTACGTAGTATACGTTTATAGATATAGGAACATTTTACACGTGTCCATGTACTGAATAGTAATCGCATCCTATTTATGTTTACTGCCTTTGAACCTAATGACGCATTGAGTCGCCCGCCGCCGCAAAACACATTGTGTTATCGGATTTAGTGACGCTAACGAGCGAGAACAAACTTCATTACGAAGGCCTGGAACGAAAGTGCACACCTGACTAATTGTGCCAGGTGGTAGAATCAATGTAGTTCGACCGGGGAAGTACCACCGCCGCGCTTATTTCTAGCGTGAAGCAGTTCTGACGTTTCGGTGGAAGGGTGTGGTTGCCGGCTCACTTTTATATGAGGCGACCATCTCAGTCCTCGGGAGTAGCAACGC
>DWNE01006578.1:0-12947 GCA_018249875.1 Cecropterus toxeus
ATTCATAAAATATCTTAAGTGAGATTTAAATTTGGTCTTAGTTATAACTATGAAAAGGTCTATTCAGATAATTCTTAGGAATAAAAACTCACAAACAACATTTTACAATACCAGACGAAATCCCAGCTTCATTGTAATAAATAAAATACCCCTGCCAGAACGACATTTATTACAAACTTTGATAAGAAAAATCGCTGAAACTATACACAAATTGTGTTAAAAACTACTTCACTGGTGTCTCTATATAGAGCCTTGATAAAACTTTGTAAAAATTCGCAATGAATATTTTAAACACAAAACAGCAGTGTGGGTATTATTGGATGAGACAAAGAGTTTTTATATATTAGAATTTACAGTTCGGTTCAAAGTTGAGATTGAAGTTAAATACTTCAATCGCTCATACCTTCATACCGCTCTAACTGTTATTAATTCTCATTGTATTCTGATTTGACAATAGAACACCCGAGAGAGTTAATTACCTCTAAAAAGTTGGTAGATGCTCCCGGTATTTTTCGATGCATCTATGTTCGATTTTAGGAGTTATTTGTAATAGTACTTTTGTTAGATGTCCGTGCCTGTGATGCTGATATGAAGTTCAGCATCACAGGCACGATATTAAGTGTATTGCCTATTAAAATGTCTGTTATAGTAACCATATATATCTAACTTTATACGTAAACTTATAAAATTAATTCAAGTTCTAAAACTGAAAACGAAAAAATAAAATCGTTCTCAGCACGATCGTATTTGTTTACATAAATTCCTCAGTAAATCTTTTTCCTGCAAGCATATATCTGCTCAATAAATCGGCTTAATTCCCATAGATTAGTAGCAAACAAGATAGATATCAGAACAAAGGAGGCTCTAAAGGAATCACGTGCCAGAGTTACATAAAAATCTGTACAAACGTGAAACGCAACCGCTTAACTTTTAAACCGTATACGTGATTCAATTTAGAAGTTGTATCTCGTCGTACCGAGCTCGAAAACTGTCTCTAAGCCATTCAACTTTTCTTCCATATTTTAAGAGGAATGCCTCTGAGTGGCTCCTACTTTGAAATACTTTTTCTATCAGCTTGTTTCTCGGATTTTGTTTGTGTTGTCGCGTTTGTTTTATCAATTCAAGTGGTGTCTTAAATAAATTACTTAGCGATAATACGTTATCGCAAAGAGCCAGGAATATTATTGAGATTGTAAGTTGTAAGAGGAATTATGAGCTACAATTAGCGCTAGGCAGCTTAGTTGGCAATGTACTGGACATTGTCAAAGTTTGTGTGATGTGGGAATTTTCTTCGACCACCGTGAAAATAGTCAAGTGTTCCAAAGTCGACCATAATCGTGAATTATAAAATTAGTATATATAATATATAAGTAAATAGGTAAGTATAAAGAAGGTTATTTTAGCAATTTCTTTGTAATTTATATGAGTGTGTTTATAGTATGATATAAATACAGAAAACATAACAGGTGCAAGCATAAAGTCTTCTTTACGCTTTTAGATATTTATTAAAAAGTCTATGAGGCATTGAATAACGCTGGCCAAAACGGCCGCCCGTTTAGCGTACGTCATTCAGTAGGCCATTGTGCTACTAATTTAAGCCTAAAGGTTTATGTAACATGTATTATGAGTTTAAGCTTTACAAACTAATTTAATAAACCATTAAAGCTATCTGGACCAGGGTTGGCCATAGTGATTTATAGCAATATGAGAACATTAAAAACGCATTACGAAAACATGACTTCGGTCGGAAAATTTAACAGCGCTACATAACCTGTAACGGATGATTTGTATGGTAACTTAATAGAATGAATGTTGCTTGTTTAATGTACCCTTTCCAAAAATATGAGTGTTCAAGCCAAGCTGCTTTGTAAGTTACTCTCGCGTGGGATATTTTATAAGTTATTTTTCTTCAGCGCGCGTATTTAAAAAGACTCATATCAATTTACGGGATAAATTAACGAGCTTTTAAAAGGAATAAATGTTACTTACATTTTTATTATATTTAATAGCGATACTATTTTAGAAATCATTAATTTAGAATTGTATAAAACATTATTATTCATTAATTATTTAGGATATTTTTGGTTCATTATAAGTAAAATGAGTATTCTCGCGTTATTTTCGAATGTATTTTGCCTTTTAGTTTCAACTACGTTTAACTTCAGTAACTATACCTATTGGGAAACAAATTGTTAATCCAACGTTTGGCGAGCTCTGTACAAAATTATTATCTTACAAAAACGTTAACAAGATGTTTTAGAATAATGAGGCAAGGTAATTCTATGTATTCTGTGGAAATAGAGTGTATTTATACTGCTACTGGCTATATATTAATTCGATAATTTTCTATTCGAAATTTTATAAACCGCACGACGATAATTTTGTATTTTTAATGGATTTACTTATTTTATTTATATGTTTTTTGTTATTCTGTAGGAAGAAGTGATTTTCTGCATCCCGAGAATTTAGCGACTGTGATTTTTCGATACGTTTGGTCGGTTACAGTATAGTACTAGTTATGACTCAAATCATACTACCTTACCGCTCTTGACCACAGGTATTGTTTATCTAATTTGCTAATGATTTTGCATACCACGGGCTATAAGAGATACAAGTGTGGTAGAGAACATTCGTGTACAAGCAAACCTGTGTAATGTGATTTCATTGTTAGCGTGGCGCAAAAGTCATCACCCTAACGAATGATGCTATATTTTTCGCAAATGGCAATAAATGGCAAAAAATAACATTTGTGAAGTAAACATTACTGAAGTTCAAGACTTCTTCTTGTGGTGTTTCTTGAAGTCACGAGGCTATATCAACAATCCTTAGACTTTTGAAACTCTCCCATCTCCTTCAGGGTATCATCCTCGGAAGTCCTGGCAATAGTGATAGATAATGCTATAAAACGTATCGGCATCAAATCTGGCGACCACCTGGTCGATATTACTGTTTCTATTTAACAAAAATAGACATCAAATGCACACAATATGAAACTTCAAGTAATGTTGATTTAAAAAAAATACAGACAACTTTCGCATCACCCTATATAAAGCGTTCTCAATTAGTCTTCAGGCGTGGCAACGCTCTTGGGACCAACCTTACATCGAAACCTATTTGTTTCCTTCTTCCTAGTTAATTTAAGCGGACTGCAACCGACTGATCGTTTCCTATTCCTATATATAATAAAAATATATCTATGTAAGCTACTCACATAAACACAATCGTAGAGTGTTCGTAATTCGAAATACCCGAATATTTATGCCTAAATTTTTTTAATCATAATCTAGCAGACTGCGAAAACTTTAAATTAAATTCTACAAAGAAAAACGATTTTCAATACACTCCACGCTGATTATAATTAAAAGTAGAATTTAATTTAACGTCGACCTTAATTATAATACTAGGTTATTAATTACAACAGACATTGTACTTCGTTAATTTGTTATACCATTATGTAAACCTGAAAACTTTTATAATCAACTTTATTCACCGAATATGTGCTTCATTATATTGCATAATCTGCGCGGCATATCCCCTTTATGTCGTTAAGCGTATAACTTGACATTTCTTTCTTCAGTAAATATTTAAAGGTTAGTATAAAATTTTAGCATCAAATATCACACGTATTTCTGCTGTTGCCGTCAAAAGATTATTGATTTCGCCTTTAACCTTTTTATGGACTATTTTTTAAGCATGTTTAAGTTGGTGTCTAAAATGCACATGGGTTAAAAAGATGTTTGAAGTGTGGGTATATGAGTCAATTTGTATTGTAAGAACATTATTATTTAAGCACTGAATACTGCTTTATACTAGAGATAGGTGTGGTGTTAACACCCTGAACGGTGCTGGTTATCACCATTCAGTTTCAATCAAATATATATCTCGTGATCAGAGTTCAGAAAGTTTACGTCATTATAAATATTATTTCGTAAGTTTATAATACATTATCGTTTGTGTTGTTTTAGTATTTTGGTTGTTTTTGGAATTAGTATGGTGGAAGGCTTACTATGTGAGTCTAAGATGAAGATAACTTGTTCTATTGGAAATAGGTCCCATATTACGTTAATATACAAGAAATTGCATTCCTGTTGCCATTTTTATAACACAAAACGTTATGATCCAATATCCATCTTATTTCAATTTAAAACAGATCATTATTATTAAAGCTTTGACTTGAATCTTCCTCTGCAATATCACTAGATCTTACTGCAGTTTCACACTCGCAGTCGGCGCTCTTTGATTAAAGGAGCTTTGACGTCACACGCCTCTTGAGGACAAACGGCGTGTATTTTACGATCCGTTAAAGAGACCACTTATCTTAACGCAAACACGTAATTTTCTATTTAAAACATAGTTAGAGTATTGCATGGTGCGAACACGTATTTAACACAGTCCTCAGAGGTAGCAATAAATTTGTAAACGCTTTATACTCTTATAGACTCACACTACGATTTTTCCACTACCATGGGAGGCACATATAAAGACGACTGCTCAAACACTCAGACCCAAAATAGAAATCTCAATTTATCTTTCAGTTGTCTGACTGGCCGGTGATTGAACCCGGAATCCACTGCATGTCAGACTGGCATGGTGACCACCACACCACAGGGACGTCAATGGACAACCTCACATGGACTTTTAATAAGCAATCTTTTCAGGGATTGATAAAAATGTGAATGGCAGCTATGCCCACTTACCATCAGGTAACTGAATGTTTATTTTTTACTATTTTATCTTCTATTCTATCATTCTACGACGAGCCGCGTGACGGAGCGGTCACCATGCCGGTCTGATACGCAGTGGGTCCCAGGTTCGATTCACGGCCAGACAGAAATGTGAATGATGATGAGTTTAGATTTATGTTCTGGGTCTGGTGTTTATGTATTCGTCTTTGTGTGTATATTGTGGGGCTATGAATCTAGAAAACGATATGTTTAAGCGTTATTTTTTTACTATAATATAAAAAACTGACTTCTTATGTATTGTTATTATATATAATATCTAATTTATTTTTTCCTTAACTATTAGAGCGAATGCTGTATCCCTGAGTTCTTGTTAGATACAAATTCATACCACTAAGCATTAACCGCTCGTAAATTGGGTATAGTTAAGGGAAAACGAGCACATTTCTTGCTTCGCATCCCCAAAGAGATATAAATTGTCTGTCAGACAGGCGGCGATTAAACCTCACGTAGAACGCTTAGCTAAATATGCCACTCGTGCATAATTTAACACTGTGACAATTATGGCGGGCGTGCTCTCTCATGACGTGCATGTCATGTCCTACATTTGAATGTACGGTATATAGCTACGAAGTGCTACGAGCTACGAATGTGTCATTGTCTACGAACATCGTAGGATATTGCAGAGAGATGTAGAAACTTAAGCCTTTTAATTGTTGTCTGATTTTTTAACACTTTTTTTACATGGTATAAGCGGTGGGTAACAACCTGGTGATGGGTGTGGTTGGTTCTTATGTTACTTATATATGAGGCGAGCGTCTTAGTCATCGAGAGTAGCAACGCATCTGTGATCGACTTCATATATGACCCCTGTTTTAAAAGAAGTTGCTCTCAAATGCGCATGGGTGTTTTGAGTTTGGGTGAGTTTGCAACAATTATCTGAGAAAAAATAAATAAGCATTTAGTCTATCTGATAGTAGGTAGTCACGATGCATCGCTACACTTGAGGACTAAGTCGAAACGTCTTGGAAAGTAAGTCTTCCGTTAAAACAATCGACCAATTAGAATATTGTAGCGCTAATACTTATTAGCGCTATTAGTCAGAAATCGGGGTGTCGCCGGTTCCTCTGGAGTTGTCTACGAAGACAAAGAGTTCTCTAGCATAGTAACTAATATTGATAATTCAATATTTTTATTCTAAAAGGAAGATAGTTCTCGCCAAATTTTTACTCGAAATGAAAGTGTCGCGCAATTTTGGACATTCTCTACGTATTCACTCGCCTTATATATGTACCTTGGGATTTTTATGTACATTTCACGCATTTCGGTAAAGATATAAGGTATATAATTTGATGTACAAACGAACCATCATCGTTTGCTTTATAACAGGTATCTAAATTGTATTGATTGTATCATTAAGGAGTTAGTAACAAAATTTAGGTAGTTATCGATAGTATCGATTTTGATTCGATTTTCGACTGAACAACTTCAGAAAGCAGCCCTTTTACCGAACTCAATAATTGAGACATCGGATTTAACAATGAGACTCCGTGTAATTTGTAAAAGGACATTTATTAGGTAAAACCGCGATCGATCAAAGTCTTTCGGCTCATTAATCTTGCTCATCAGCGTGACGGTATATTTCTTCTGAACGTCCTATTTTCTTAATCGTCCATACTTTGGTTAACGATCGTATATTATGAGATTTACACGGAAAACGTTTTAGTAGTCATATCTGATCCCGGTAGTCGACCATCCGATAATAATTATTAGTAAATGTATACTTTGACATATTAGGTTGTGATAATGTCTGCATAGTGCGACGACAGCGCCACTGTTACATTTTTTTGCCGCATAACACCAAATTATCGTTTAATATCGTTGCTCTATTCTTCATACCCGAATGCGTCAGAATGAGATAATTTTTTTTTGAGAGTATGTATGTTTGTACGTATATCAATTGCTTTGACACGTATTTCACTCCAAACGGCTTGACGGATTATAATATAACATATCATTGGAATCGTCACACTTTGTAGAGTGTCATAAGCATAAAGAGGAGAAAGGGATTACCTTTTTATTAATATAGCAATATGGGTATCAAATGAAAGCTATAAAATTCCGTTAAAAATACTATATACGATACTTTTATATTATCATTATGACGCAAACAAAAAAATGTTAAATTAAATAAATGATTATAAAAATGAAATATTCGAAGGTAATGAATATCAGTTTTAGCAGTCGTGTTTGTGTTTTTTTCATAATAATTTCTTGTTTCATTACTGTAGTTGGAACGAGCTTTCTCAGTGCATTTCATTGACATAGACTGTCGAAAATAACAACATGACTCTTTCGGAATAGCGAAGACAATAGTAATTAGTTTTTATCAAATTCATGAATTAAGTCATAAACAGAAATTTTAGATCATAAATCGTTGAATATACATATGTTAATAATACGTACATCATTATTAATAAGTATTGTACTTTTGACTAACTATATTTTGTTGCACAAATACTATTGTATTTAAAATAAGTAAATGTAAACACACCTTAAATAGTAAGTAAACTTTGGTTTACATCGAAACAGTGTAAGTTAAGCCTTTGATGTTTGATAACAATGCCGGAGTGTGTAGAACCTCAACATAGTCGATACCTGCAGTGAAGTAAAGCGAAGCTCCACACCACAATATTATATTACCGATACCGTGCATACAATACGAATCTGTCTGTTAAGTTTACAAGTACCATAAATGTAGCTTAAAACGGAATGTGCTTTTTATGTAAATGAAATTGCAAACGGGCGCAAAGCACACCTGGTTTTAAGTAGCCACTGTGTACGCAAAGACCTTAAATGAATATAAATTACGTGTACATTGCTCCGTATATACCAAGTTGACCATTTTCCGTCCTATTGTTTGAGGAAAATGTGATATAGTCTTCTGAAGTGTTTCTAGGCCGTTATGATATGGGATTCTTTGAGGATTTTTTTTCAAACGCGTGCCAATTCAAATTACTCTGGAATTGCCTCTTACAGAGACTGACCGTGTTACTACTTGTCTTTTCACGTAGGTCTTTGGTAAACATTTTAGAATGATGGCCACCCTTATATTATTATAAGTAATGAATACGAGACATTGTGGACAGCAGAGTTGCAAAAATATTATGGGGACTTTTAAAGTGTCATAAAATTCCTTTCATGAGTATTTAGGTTTAGAATAGTTACATATGACAACATTAATTTTAATTTGATATAAAAAATATCTAAACAGAACAATATCACCTATTGTGTGGGCAATAAAAACTCTATTTATATCGAATTCTACCAATCACTTCGACTCTGTTCAGATTAACACTTTTTCCACTTTGCTGAAATGCAAAACAATAAACCAATGTGATTTCGTTTTGAACATAATTGAAAATTTAACCTATTTACAGAAAACCTTATTTCAACACACACAAAATATAATTCGAATCGAATAAAAAGTTACATACCGAGATTGTAAATACAAAAATGTACTAATACTTATAAAGAAGCTACGAAGTGCCAAAATTACTATAGGCCTATGATTTGGTCAACAGAATTATAGTTTGTTCAAGAAGACAACAGAAAATCATTTTTAAGTGGTATAGAAGCCCTTTATCTTAAAATAAAAAATACAAGAGATAAAAAGACGTAACAAAGTAGAGAGCTTCCGTAAATCCAATCAAATAAATTGTTGACTTCGGGATTGGGGAGTTTAGTAGATTGCTTGTATAATAATTTTATGATGATTCGTTATTCATCTTTGAGATGCAATGGCCATATTAATACTATTAGAAACTTATTTTGAAGTTACAGAACTACACTAGACTAGGGTGATGTAGTTAGTAGGTATACGTTCTTACAGTTGCATGAAAATTCGACACCCGTATTCGACATAGCGTTCCTCTATGATAAACTTCGTATAATCTATTCTATAAAATGCCAATTACAAATCTAAAATCCGATTATCATCACAATATGAGGAAGAAAAAAATCTTTTTTAAACATAGCAAATGAGTAGACTATAATTATGTTGATAACTGGCAGCTTATGGCTATTTATGCACAGATGTGTAAGATCTGAGTCTTACTACCCGTCGGCCACAGATGCTTTCCTTGAATACTAAGTTATTTTACACTTACCCAAGCCTTATTTTTCGGGTAAGTGTAAAATAAATTTGTCTTATTTTTCTTTATAGTTCCCAAATGCTAGGTCAAAGTCAGAAGTTATTTTTATTTGAAAGTGAGTAAACAAGCTCCAGTGCTGCGTAATAAATATAGACAAACAAAGGAATGATGTCTATAGTTGATTTTCAATCCTGTTACGAAAGACCGTTCGACGTTCGATGGAATAAGAGCGATTTGTTTCTTGTTTCATTTTCTGTAAATGGCAGAACCAACATTGAACCGCTTCTGTGAAAGCTTTCAGTGAATTTCGTGAGATGGAATAAGTTGTAATGATTGCTTTATTTGGGTTGTACTTTAATGAATACTAAAAATTGTGGATTTTTTTAGATTCACTTGTAATTTTAATATGTACACATTGGGAATGAACAGTGATAGCCTAGTTGTTGACGATGTAAAAGCTTTAGCAGATGCTATATCGCTAGCAACAAGGATCTAAATGAACTAAAGGGAACAAAAAAGTTTTCACTTACATTAAATTGAATTATTTGCTACAGTTTCAGAATATGATTATTCGCAAATGAACTATGTGTTATTCCCTGGATACACAAACATGGTATAAATAGGTAACATGGCTAAGATGTTTTTTTTGTGTGAAACAGTAACAAGCTTACATGCATACTCACTCATTCATTAAGCTTTCTTATATTAGTAGAGAATAAAGAATGTCAGTATATTTTTAGTTAGACATATTGACAAATGAACAGAAGGTGATCAGAATGAAATTATGAATAAAGGTTGTGTTTTGTGTTTTTTTGCTACATAACTCTAGCCCTGACTTGGTTGACTAAGTAGAACCAGTAAAGCTCGACGAAGTGCGGTACTTTATCGAGCTTTACTGGTTCTCGAAGTACCACCGCCACACCTACTTCAAGGTTGAGGTATGTTTGTATTTAGCTTGAAGGATGTTGGGTGCCAGCTCACTTTTATATGAGGCGACCATCTAAGTCCTCGGGACTTAGATGGCAGCAAAGCATCTGTCATCGAATCCATGGGCGGCAGTAACCACTTACCATCAGATGGAATGCGTGCTCGTTCGCTAATTAATTTTGTTAAGAATAATGATAAAAACAAGACGTAAGTTAAATTTAAACAGCTATCCAATATAAACATAACAGAGTTGTAAATTAACAGTACATTCTGTATTTTCGTCCAAACATAATGAACTACGTAACACGAGTACATCAAAATACTTAACAACTCATTGAGGGTACGACGCGGAAGGAATTTAATTTAATATTTTATTGGAGCAGTTTAATTGATTGCCCAAGCCCCGTCAGACACGACCCAGGAGGAACGCGACCGACTCCAGATATTTCAAATATGCCGCATATTGAAATCTTCCGGCCATCATATCGGACAAAATGACCTGTAAAGACGCTCTCCCATTATTACGTGGAAGCATGTTACCTAAATACTTTTAGTTAGCTTAAATTACGTAAGGACGTTTGAATGATAAATTATTTTTAGACAACCTTCAAAACTGATTTAGGACAGTCTCGACTTAATAGGGAATTAAGACGAGAAAATCCGAAACTTGATTATTAATTTACGTGATATAAAAGGAGTTGTAATAAAGGAAATAATTTTTCGCGCAATTTATTGCGTAGCTATTTATAAGTGATTAATTAATTAATAGTAAATTAATGATAATTAAGACAAATCAGTCAATTAACGGACATTTACCTTCATTAAAGCTAATCATAATAATAATACACTTTATTGTACCCAGGAAAACAAAAAAACAATAGAAAATACAATTTTAAAACAATACAAAAGGCGGTCTTATCGCTAATCAGCGATTTCTTTCAGAAAACCTTATGGTTACGGTTAATAATAGTTATCTAATTATATTAGTATTACAATATCTGATTATGATAGTTATAGTTACTGCAATGTCTAAGATACACTAAAATGCCCCAGACAGTTAACAATAACTGCATGTGTGTATCAAAATCGTATTCGAAGCAAACAATGATAACGCTTGTAAATTAACCAAAACATGCTTGCAACATCAAATATTCCCTAAGTGGCTCGGCCGAAGTTAGTTTCAATCCCGAACAAACACTTGCAACAGTCGTGACCATGGCACAGATGCTATATCGCTAGCAACAAGGATCTAAATGAAATAAAGGGAACAAAAAAGTTTCCACTTACATTAAATTGAATTATTTGCTACAGTTTAAGAATAATTATGATTATTCGCAAATGAACTATGTGTTATTCCCTGGATACACAAACATGGCATAAATAGGTAACATGGCTAAGATGGAAATACTTTTAATTATATAGTTGTGTTAAGTGAAAACTCCCAAAGTGGCGGTCGGCATACAAAATCGGTTAGTCTCTGATTTTTTTT
The DNA here is from genome assembly GCA_018249875.1 of Cecropterus toxeus. Taxonomy (NCBI): domain Eukaryota; kingdom Metazoa; phylum Arthropoda; class Insecta; order Lepidoptera; family Hesperiidae; genus Cecropterus; species Cecropterus toxeus. The sequence goes on from DWNE01006578.1 coordinate 11,253, forward strand.
CTAACTTTATTTCTAAGAGGTCTTTAAAAATGTCTCTAAAATATTTTGAATATCACCACTACATACAATTGGATCTAAATACATAGTAGATAGTAACATTCTTTTTCGCTTTAAGTTTGTATCCTTTATGGAGTTTTAATTATTATTAATTATTTAAACTTTTACAATAAAAATAACGCTACACTTCATTTTCAGGCCCTAAATTCCTTTTACAATGTAGTTATTGCTAAATACGAGTAGTACATTCAGTATGCAAATTTGGCATGTTGACCTTTAATTCTTGGCTCTTTTATACTCTCAAGTCCAACTTTTGTAATATTATCTACAATATGAGAAAAGTTATAGAAATCTAAAATTGAATTACCAGACATAAGATGAAGTTGGAAAGAAAATCTTAGCGTCATAGAATAAGAAAACTACACAAAAACGTTGAAAAGTTGACGCGCAGTAATAAGCGAGGTTGATCCAATTTTAAACCAGCACAATATGAATTTAAATGCAAATGCGAACATTTTAGCTGTCGCGTCCATTCGCCATACATCCGTACTCCTTATGGAGTATCGTAACAAACAGAACTTGCACAATAAAATAGCGTTTACACTTCAGCTTCGCAGCTCGCTAGTTTCCTATCAAGCTGTAGCTATTGTTGAATAGCTTATGCCAGGAATTCGGGATTAATTTTCGCATACGCCGTACAAGTTTGGCTGGTGTTATTTGGACAAGTTTGCACCGCCCTCACTTCTTGGCTCTTTGATACTCTGTCAAGTCAAGTTTTGCAATTTAGGCTGCAATGTTAAATAAAAACTTGCAAGAAGTTAAATTACAATAAAACGAATTTAAGTTCAAAGATATATCAGCAGACCACTGAGGAGATAAAACTCCCTGAAACGGTAAGAATTCGATGTGCAATGATAATATTTTTATTTCTGACAATTTATTTCAAGATAATCTCAATGTCAAAATAATTATATAACAACATATTTGGTTCATCTTTTATATGGTGCCGATACTACTTAATATCGTAAATTACTTAATTAAAATGTTCAAAACAAAATTTAATTAACGGAAACATAAAGTAGAGGCACCATTTAAACAAATTTTAAGATTTCCTATCACTAAATGAAGCAAAAAATATGAAAGTAATTTTAAGAAATAAACGTCTCAGATACTACGATTATTCTACGAAGAAGATGCAGATGTATTCAACAAAACGAAAAACGCTAGCAGTTCAAGCCGAGCTGTCAGTGACAATGCGAGCGGCCGTGTCTCCCGGCTACGGAATGCTACATGAAAATCGCTCTCTACTGTAACTTATACGTCTATGTTTAACGTTTTGTAGGTTACGTTTTTCCCTTGAACTAGTTTTATTTTGCTGTATATGCGCAAAACAACTGTTTGAAACTACTCTACGTTTTATATATCGGTATTTTTCATAATGAGTTGATTCACATTTTTTACCACTGTATTAGGGTTCCGTACCTGAAGAGTATAAACGAAACCCTATTACTAAATCTCCGCTGTCCGTCTGTCTGTCACGCTGTATCTTATGAACCGTTATAGCAAGACGGTTGAAATTTTCACAGATCATGTATTTATATATAACAACAAATAATTAAAAGATATTTAAATATTTATAGATAATGGTACGGAACCCTTCGTGCGCGAGTCCGACACGCACTTGGGCGATTTTATTAA
>DWNE01006579.1:0-12945 GCA_018249875.1 Cecropterus toxeus
TTGCCAGGTGGTAGAACCAATGTAGTTCGACCGGGGAAGTACCACCGTCACACCTATTTCTAGCGTGAAGCAGTTCTCGTGTTTCGGTGGAAGGGTGTGGTTGCCGGGTCAGTTTTATATGTGGCGACCATCTCAGTCCTCGGGAGTAGCAACGCATCTGTCGACTTCATATAGAACCCCTGTGCTATATGAAGTTGCTAACAAATGTCCATGGGCGGCAGTAACCACTTACCATCAGGTGGGTTGCTTGCTCGTTTGCTGCTTCATATTAATAAAAAAAAAATAGTTAAACATCTTTTAAAATAAACTATCATTGATAACATTTATCACGAATATATAAACATAACATTAATTTATTTTAGTTATTTTAATAAACACAAATAGTACCGTCCATATATGCAATATGTGGGATCTCTCCTGGTGAGAATCGACGACCCGCGTGGTGGAGCGGTCACCGGTCTGACACGCAGTGGGTCCCAGGTTCGATCCCCGGCCAGACAGAAATGTAATTGATGAGTTTAGATTTCTTGTTCTGGATCTGGGTGATTGTGTATTCGTCTTTGTATGTCGATAGCACCCACCCAGTGTCGAAAGTACGTAAGTTAGTGTAGTATGAAGGTACTCGCTTACTAGCCGGGCGTGCGCTGGAGGGGATGCGATAAGCAACAGTTCTTCACGCACTCGCTGTTCGGACGCTGAGCTAGTAGGAACGAAATGAAATCAATCAAGTATTTTATTGGTACATTTTATGGACATGCATTATAAAATTGCTATGCATATTATTTATAAAATTACAAATTGAACGTATAACTGTCTCCTTTGATAAAATTTGATAAAAAGGCCTATGGTTACCGAACACCACATATAAGAAAATTAAATGTACATGACGAATAGATAACTTATTTCCTTTGAGAATTGAAAATATAGAAGTGTAGTAAAAAGTTGATAGCGAGGGATTAAAATCACAAGTTGACTCATATCAATTAGTTTCACTATTTTATTAATTACAAGATAATTCTCGCGGCGCCGCCCGCTTCTATCACGTTTACCACGGTCGTGTATCACATGTGTTAATTCATATCATAAACTATCTGTGCGACGAATTTCAGCCAGATCTGAGCAAAACTTTTTTGCGTCAAAACAAACACACTCAAAAACCAAAATCACAACACCACGCTCGGTACGCACCAAAATTTACTAAATAATTTAATAACTCAGCGAAGTTATTAATGTACTCTTATTTGAATAACTATTCAAACCACAACTGTTAATTTTGAATATTTACTAATTCTCAGCAAGACTGTGAAGTTATAAATTTTCTAAATTTAAAGTTGACAGATAAACTATTGAAATAGTACAAGTACTCAAATCTTTTATCTGTTAATTCTATTCTATCTAGAATCGACCACTTGATTTCTTGACTTTGACCTAAGGCAAACTTATCTGAAGGTCACTATTAAAAATAAATGCTTTTGTGTAATAAGTACTCCATTCGAAGCGTTGAAAAATAAATCATATAACACGCAGAAACCAGAGGACCAAAGATGAAGATTATATGCCTGAAACAAGTGAATAATATGTGGTTTTCTTTGTAGGTATCGTGAAAATCATCACCAAAGACGTAGACTTGATTAACGGGCCAGCTGTTATACTATTCAAGAAACTTCCCGAACAGAAAATGAGAAAAGCTAAACGCGTAACAGCCAAAAGAGTTCACGAGAAAACTCACGAGAAAACCACAAATTCCGAATCTAAAGACATAATATCCAAAGAAGATCTCGGAGTGAACACGAGAAAGTATAACAGTAAACGAGAGGGCGGTAGTGAGCTGCAAAAGCATTTGACGAACATAAAGGAAATACTGCAGTGGTCGAACGCAACGCCGATACGGTGTCGTGGTGGGATTGGTTACACCTGTTGCTACTGTGAGAAACAGTTTCCGGACCCAGCCGATCTGAAGAGCCACACGCTTTTGTCCCACGTCGGTATAGCGAATGCTTATTTCACCAAGAAAAGGGATATGACCGGCTTTGTCCTCAAAGTGGATATTACTAACCTGCGCTGCAAGATTTGCGCTAAGGACATAGATAATCTTGAAGCTTTGATGGAGCATCTTATGACGGAACACAAAATAAAATTGTACACGGACATCAAGAGTCACATGTTGCAGTTTAAGTTTGGAGGCGATTTGTTGCGTTGTTTCATTTGTCTCAACGTATACCACAGATTCAAGATGTTATTGGAACACATGAGCGGTGTTCACAACCGAAACTTCATTTGTGGTATATGCGACGCTGGTTTTGTGAACTTGAGGAAGCTTGCGACACATGCCACGTGTCACAAGACGGGCACGTTCAATTGTACGTACTGCGATAAAGTATTCATGACTTTGAAGAAGCAGAAGTCGCACGAGGTACGCGTGCATATACGCCCGAAGGGCTATAAATGTGGGTACTGCCCAGAAACGTTTAGAATGCACTGTCAGAAGGAGAAACATATGGTGGAAGTACACGGTGCGCCGATTCCCACTTTCAAGTGCTGCGCTTGTGATAGAGAATTTACAACTCGCAGATCTTACTACGTGCACACGAAGCGAGACCATTTGATGGAGAAGAAGCACGCGTGCAAGGAGTGCGATATGAAGTTCTTCTCCTCGTCAGATCTCCGAGATCACATGCACAAGCACACGGGCATCAAGAACTTCGAATGCAAGATCTGCTTGAAATCCTATTCGCGGAGATCGACGTTAAAGGAACATTTGAGGATTCACGCGGACGATAGGAAGTTTAAATGCGAGATTTGCGGTATGGCGTTCATACAAAGATGCAGTTGGCGTGTGCACATGCGCGGTAAACACGGGCAAGAAGTCTAGGAATAATAAGTACATTATTGTTAAATTGTTGCTAATGTTGGATTACATGTAGGTTTTTGGAGTAAATAAACTTATGTTGATCACAATGTGTTTGTTTTGAGATATTGTTAATCGTCCTAATTAATGATTAATTTGTTGTTCATTAAAGCGTTCTGATTTATTTTTCATGTTACTCGTTAACACGATCGTCAAACAGTGTTTAAAAAATACTGGTTTTTAGTTACAAAAACAATTATTTGGTGGTAGAACTCTATATGGTTTGACGCCGAAAGCACCACCGCCGTGCCTATTTCTATCTAATGACATGATGTTAATAACTATCGTGTACTGGTTTGGACGTTCTTTTTAGGGAGGCATATGTATCTTAGTCCTTAGAGGCACTTACAATTTAGTAGCTAACCACAAATAATAATCTTTTCTAAGATTGATCAAGTCACAGATGTCCATGGTCAGTAGACACTACTTGCCATCAGATGGACTTCTCGGTATCTACAGCCTTAATAAAGCATGACATAGATACTCTAACCTCAAAAGTTGGATTAACAGATACGATCTGTAAAGTAGCAGTCGCGTACCTCATAGGCACAAGCATACAGCATTAAATATAACAGCATTAAAACATATGTGAGAACAAAATTAGAATCAGTAGATAGTAGTTTAACAGATCTAAAGTTAAACAGATGCTTGGAATTTACAAAATTTAAGGCTGACAACGTGGAAACGCATAACGCAAAAATAATCTCCAAACGGGTGAAATTCTTTATTAAGTTGAAATTACAAAATATTAATTAATTTAACAAATATATACATAAAAAATCCTTAAAAGTAAAACGAAACATAGGCTTAAGCGTTTAACAAAACTGGCTGGTTCTGAAAAATTCAAGACTGAAAATATGTATAGAATTGCAAGAATTATTTTAATTTCAAAAACTGAATAACAGGTATTTTTTTAACTAGAAGTATGTAATTGTGATGGCCAATATATAAAGCTAAGCTTTCTGAACTACCTGTTTATTTTAAGAAAGATATTGACTGAAAAGTCTTTATGACAAAATTTACTTCATTGTATTCCAGTAGTACACAACCTTAAAGTAAATAAACTAACACACATTGAGCTTTAAGTATTTTACCGTGTAAATCTTATTTATAAATGACGTTTAGAATTATAGTCAAGTGAAAGCAATTTGTTTAGATAGATATTTATAACAAAGAAAATAATAGGTATAGACAATTAATCCCCAAAAGGTTGGGAAATTGATGGTTAATTGATAGTTGTTTCCTTAATCTCTCCTGAAACCTTAAAAGGCACTAAACGGTCTTCGACATTAAAATATGTGCTTTTCTTTGTAGGTACGTACATACAACAGAAACGTAGCAACATTTATTCGTTACCTAAAGAAGTAGCATTGAAAAGGGAACCAGAAAGGTGTAAAAAGAAACTGCCAATGACTAAACTGTATGAAGATACCGATAACTTTAATGATGATTTGGATCATGTGTCAGAGCAAATGAAGCTTCTATCTAATGTTAAGGAAGTTTTAAAATGGTCGAATGCAACGCCCTTCAGGTGCTCTGGACAATTCGGATATGTCTGTTGTTTTTGCAACGACCAATACATAGAGCCAGATCAATTGAAACAACATACCATTGACTTGCACTCCAACGACCCAACTGCATGTTTCGTAAGAACTCGTGATATGACTAGATTCTATGTGAAAATGGACATAACTGAACTACGTTGCTATCTGTGTTCCTCTGAGTTTGATGCGCTTGACCAAATTATGATACATCTACGCGAAGATCACGATAAGGAACTGTACATGGAAGTCAACAACTATATGGTGCCGTTCAAGTTTGATAGCGATGCGTTGAGGTGTTTTATATGCCTTAACAAGTACAACACGTTCAAGGGGCTTTTGGAACACATGAATGTTCACTGCAGGAATTTTGTATGTAAAGTGTGTGGTAGCGGTTTCATCACGCGCACTTCTTTAGTGAGCCACGAGAAGAATCACGAAGATGGCTCGTTCACCTGCAGATTCTGTGAGGAAGTTTTCAGCACATTGCCCAAGAAGAAGTATCACGAGAAATCAGTTCATTTCGGCACTTTTCCCAATAAATGCTCGTACTGTAGCGAGTGTTTCAGAGATTATCACAAGAAGATCACTCATCTGATCGAAGTTCACGGTGTGGAACCGATGAAGCTGGAATGCCACGATTGCAACCGGTCGTTCAAGACTCAAAAGGCCTATAAGAGGCACACGAAAAGGTGTCATCTCTTGGAGAAAAGATTTCAATGCACGGAGTGCGAAATGAACTTCTTCACGACGTCAGAGTTGAAAATGCATTCAGTGAAGCACACGGGTGAAAGGAACTTCCAATGTGATATTTGTTTGAAGTCATACGGTAGAAAGAGCTCTCTCCAGGAGCATATGAAGATACATAAGGACGACCGACGACATAAGTGTAAGCTTTGCGGAATGGCATTCGTGCAGAAATGCAGCTGGCGAGCGCATATGCGTGCTAAGCATGGAGAGGAAGTCTAGAATGTAAATCCAATCCAATCGCTCTAATAATTGGTTACACCAAAAGTTTTGTGCTTTTCTAACGTTCTATGCAGATCAGTCAATTCCAAAATTAGATCATTTTTATAGTAGTAATTCCAATGGATATTACTTCATCATTTCCTTTACGAAAACACATTGCAATTTGTGTATTTATATTTTTTATAGTGCTCGAGTAGGCACTTACAAATTTTGAATCAAGGCTATCAAAAACGTCAAAATGGACATAAAAAAAAATTACAAAGCTTTCACTGATACTGCGTTTTTTCTTATATTATAAAGAACAAAAATTACATTTTACATTACATACACATTTACATAACATACGTATACTATATTAATTATCATGATATTTACTTTATAAACCAGGATCGTTCTGATGACTGCACGAAGGTTGGTTAGCAGAGAATGTTATAGCTATAAGTCAACGTTACACGTACTTTATAAGGTTTATAAAGGGAAATGATAAAGAAGATGAGATGAAGATGTCTCTCACAACTTAAATCTTGTAAATATTCCGTAGAATAATGATGAAGAAGATGAGATGAAGATGTCGCTCATAATATATATGTTAGAAATGCTAAATTAAACAAAAGTTTACGGTATTTTAATAATACATCCAATTACTATTTGTTTGTTAGAAATATTAATTAATAAAGCTTTATTGTTAAACTTGTTAATTTTGAAAAGCTTTTATTATAAATATATTTTCCAAAGTACATCATTAAGTTATCATTAATCTATGCCTTTCCACCTCTTAATCTCAATATTTTACAACCTGAAACATTGGGATCTTAAAATATTAATACTATATTTTTAATGATTCTCGATCTTTGATTATTTATAATTATTGTTCTAGTTGTTCCGTTTGTAGACAAGGTAAACAATTTACCTAAAGATAATGATATAATGTGTAATATCTGAAGAAAGATATGAAAATAGAATGTACTAGACAGTAATCATAATTTCATGATAAATTAAGGGTAGGTTTTTTTTTATTTAACACTAGCTTTTACCCCCGGCTTCATTCGGTGATTAGCGGATAACAACTTAAACAATAAACGTGCACCTAACCTCAAAAATCGAAATAGTTTTAGTATTGCTTATAAGTGAAGGAACAAAATAACATGAAATATACAAAAATTCAAAACAGCTGAAGCTGTAATAGGGTAGAAGTTGCGACTTTTCCAATTTTTTTGACAAACAATAATGGCTGCTAAAATATTTTTTTAGATATATTTATATTATAAACATATGATTTTTCTAATACCTCTAAGAATATGTGTACAAAGTTTCATGATAATCGGTTGAGTAGTTTTGGCGTGAAAGCGTAACACAAACTTACATTCACATTTTATAATATTAGTAGGGATTATTTCAACTGAAGCTATAAAAGAACAGTTCGGCATTAAAATGTGTGCTTTTCTTTGTAGGTGTACAACAGAAAGGTAGCAACATTTGTCCATATCCGAAAACAATGACAGTGAAACGAGAACGTACAGGAAAGTTTTCGAGCAAATTGCTAATGACAAAGTTAAAGGCGGACGATGTGAGGAAATTGTATTTGAACCATGCACCAGAGCGAATGAAGCTGTTGACGAATGTGAAAGAAGTTTTGAAATGGTCTAATGCGACGCCGTTCCGATGCCTCGGGCATGGATACGCCTGTTGCTATTGCGAGGACCAGTTTCCAGATGCGGCTCGTTTGAAAAAACATACACTAGACTTGCATTACAAAGATCAAATCGCCTGTTTCATGAAAATTCGCGACATGACCAGGTTTTACATTAAAATGGACATAACGGAACTATGTTGCAAAATCTGCTCGTATACCTGCGATACGCTTGATCAAATAATGCAGCATCTGTTGAAAGATCACGATAAGAAACTGTTTATGGAAATCAAGAATTACATGGTACCTTTCAAGTTTGATAGTGACACATTGATATGTTTCATATGTCTCAACAAGTTCAATAGATTCAAGGCGCTGTTGGAACACATGAATGCCCATTGTAGGAACTTCGTTTGCGAAGTTTGCGACGCTGGCTTCATAACTCGCATGAGTTTATCGAATCACGCGAAGATCCACGAAACTGGTACATTCAGCTGCAAATTCTGCGTTAAAGTATTCACCACGTTGTCGAAGAAAAAGTCCCACGAGAAGTACGTTCACGGAGGCGTGATGCTGAACAAATGTGGACATTGCAATGAAAGCTTTAAGGATTACCACAAAAAGATCAAACATATGAAGGACGCGCACGGCGTGGCGCCTATCACGCTGAAATGCCACGCTTGCGACCGTACCTTCACGAACCAGAAAGTCTACAGGAACCACACAAAACGGGATCATCTCATGGAGAGAAGATACAAATGCCCGCAATGCGAGATGAAGTTTTACACGTCGAACGAGTTGAAAGACCATTCGATTAAGCACAGCGGCGTGAGGAAGTTTCAGTGTGATGTTTGTTTGAAGGCATATGGGAGAAAAGGAACGCTAAGGGAGCATATGCGGATTCATGCGGACGATCGTCGGTTCAAGTGTGAGCACTGTGGCATGGCCTTTGTGCAAAAGTGCAGCTGGCGAGCACATATGCGTGCTAAGCATGGAGAACACGTTTAGATAGGATATTTATTGTATTTAAACATTAATTTCAAACTCATTGTTACAAATCATGAGAAATAATTTCTTCTTTAGGTGATCTTTTCTTATCTTATTATGGTCATATGAATTTTATGGATCTGCTAAAATTAATTGGATAATTGAATTATTTTACTCGAATAAACTCATAGACAGTATAGCGACTTTAATTTCTTGTTTCGACATTTCTTCGTATAAAAATCCTGTATTTGCTAAGGTATAAATGTAATCTAAAACTACTAAAAATGTGCCAAAATTTGGGTAACAAGCTATCAAAAGATTAATTTTTAAAAACATTAATTTTCTGGGAAACATTTTAATTTTTTAATTAAATAATAAAGCAATATCAATTTTAATAATATGTGTTAATGGAAAAGCTAGCCAGTATTACAAATGTATTGGTATTAATAGAACGCTTAGGATTATTTCTGTACATTCCTCTTTTACATAAGTCTTATACGTTTTATGAATCCTTTAGTTAACACAAATCGAATTGAGCATAAAGTTTCTTTAATGATAGATTAATAGATAACTATTGAAATCCGTGAATTCAGCTCGTAACTAAGTTAAAACAAAATACCAAATAAAACAAATGAACTATTAACACTTTAGAGTTTTAGACTAAAAGATTAACCTTATTCGATGACGATCGATATATATTTTGAGAAAATAACAGCTTTGATAACATAGACTCAAAGAATGGGGCAACTTGCCGGAGTGTGAAGATGATGATTTTACCTTGTTTTTACGTGTTTGAATGAAGAAGCGTCAATGAGAGTGCGATTACAACCCTTTGTTTTTCTTTGTAGGTCAACAACGTCAAGTTGTCATCAAAATTGATAACTGGGATAGTAGTACGGGTCGAATCAAAACTGAAAGAATTATCTTGAAGAAAATGAGAAAGGACGGAAGAGTCAAGGTAAAGAAAGAGACTGACGCTAAAGATAAGGAAACGATGAAAGATGAGGATATTGACGATAAGAAGTCGAAGAAGAAATACGAAATTAACAGGTCACCAGAACTAACAAAGAATCGCGTTAACCTCAAAGCCATACTGCAGTATTCTAACGCGACGCCAATTCGCTGCCGTGGGGACATTGGTTACGCGTGTTGCTTCTGCGAAGACCAGTATCCTGAACCAGCTGCCCTCAAGAAGCACACCATAGAAACCCACGATTACGATACTATGAGTATGTTGATGAAGGAGAAACGGGTATATTCTGTCAAACTGGATATCACAGGATTACAATGCAAAATATGTCTCGAGAACATGCAAAATGTAGAACAATTAACAGATCATTTAGTAGACTCGCATGAAAAGACGTTGTTTAAAAATATTAGGAGCTACATCATGCCTATGAAATTCGAATCTGATGTTCTCTCGTGTTTCATATGCTCGAACACGTTTAATAACTACAAAGGATTAGTGGAACATATGAATACGCATTCTAGAAACTTCATCTGCGAAGTATGTGATGCAGGTTTCCTGAATCGAGACATTTTACGGCACCACTCGAAGATCCACGATCTGGGCTCATACTCTTGCGATCACTGTACGAAAACGTTTAACACGTATCGGAAGAAGAAATCTCACGAGAACTCAGTACACATACGAAGGAACATGGTAAACAAATGCGGCTTTTGCAACGAGAAATTCAACGGTCATTACAAGAAGATCGTCCATTTGTCAGAAGTGCACGGAATCGATCCCACTGTGCTGAATTGCCAAGCGTGTGACAGGACGTTCAAGAACCGAAGTGCGTTACGGATTCACATACAGAGGTTCCACTTGTTGGAGCGACCGTACAGTTGTACGGAGTGTGAGCTGAGCTTCTACAAGAAGTTTGAGCTGGACAAGCACATGGTGAAGCACACTGGTATAAAGGACTTTCAGTGCGACGTCTGCTTCAAGTCGTACGGACGGAAGAGCACATTACGCGAACACATGAGGATCCACAAGGATGATCGTCGTTTCAAATGTGTTCACTGCGAAATGGCGTTTGTACAAAGGTGCAGTTGGCGAGGTCATATGCGATCTAAACACGGGGAACAAGTGTGATTTTGATTTGTAACTGTTAAAAAGTTAATTAACCAACGTTAAGAAAATATGTTTTTGTTACTTGTATTATACTTAATAAAGATGTTTTAATATACTTTTCGTTTGTTTTATGGATATATTCTAAAGGACTTAAATTTAATTTAGGTTTTTATAATGCTATAATTATGGTACGCCAACTCTTAATTTATAATTATCTTTTCTATACACCATTGAGTGGAATGGTCGGTGGACAGGCCATAGAAGGATATTACGTGTCAGATAAACTTTCAATTCCATATTTTAATTAAGGACTTAATTCGGATCAATTTGAAAGCAGGGTCATTAAAATTTTGATGCGAAGATCCTGCATAAACTCCAGATTCGAGAAACAGCTTAAAGGATTTAAACTTTTGTTTGTAGGTATACGTCAGCTTCACGTTACAGTGGAAATTACTGAAACAAACGGGGATTTTGAAGAGTTGCAAGATATAGACCCGGAGTTGAAAACAGCTAGGCCGGATATCGGTCATGCTTTGGAGTTAGCAAAAAATCGCGCGAACTTCAAGCAGATCATTCGTTACTCGAATGCAACGCCATTTCGTGGGGTACGGGCTAAAGGATATGCCTGTTGTTATTGCCCTGAAATATTTCCCGATCCAGCGGGTCTAAAGATCCACACTTTGGTCAGTCACGACGACGCCACTAAGGAGAAACTTATGAAGGAAATGAAAGTGTACTCAGTAAGACTGGACGTCACTAGACTTGAATGTAGCATTTGCTATAAAGCGATGGTGAACTTAGAAGAACTGATAGATCATCTGACACACGTACACGATAAAGTGATGCACAGAAATATCAAGAACTTCCTCCTGCCCTTTAATTTTGAAGGTAAAGAGTTGCGTTGCGTTCTCTGTTCAACACACTTTGTTAAATTCAAATGCCTCTTGGAACACATGAATATGCACTACAGGAACTTCGTTTGCAAAGTCTGCGACGCCGGATTCGTGTACCGTGACATGTTGCGCCATCACGCGAAATCTCACGACAAGGGTGTCTTCAATTGCAACTTTTGTTCGAAACAATTCGACACGTGCCGCAAGAAGAAATCCCATGAGAGCGCCGTTCACAAGCGCGCGAACATGATCAACAAATGCGGTATTTGCGATCAGAAGTTTATCAGCTATGAGAAGAAGTTGAAGCATATGGCGGATGACCACGGCATTAGCATACCCGTACTGGAGTGCAAGGCCTGCGAGAAGACCTTCATAAGTCAGAACGCGTACAGGATCCACATGCACAGAGATCATTTGTTAGAGCGCAACTTCAAATGCGACATATGCGATATGGGCTTCTACGAAAACGATCTACTCAAGAACCACATGATCAAACACACTAAGGAAAAAACTCATCGCTGTGATGTGTGTTTGAAGTCATACGGTAGGAAGAGCACGTTGCAATTGCATATGCGGATCCATGCGGACGACAGGCGGTTCAAATGTGATCACTGTGGAATGGGTTTTGTTCAGAAATGCACTTTGCGCACACATATAATTAGTAAACATGTAATTACTTGATTGGTCTCTTTAGCAAGAGCGATGTGGAACGTATGCCAGGCCTTTATAAACGCGTCTAAAAAGTTGATTTCAAGATTGATGCCATTTTATAAACGTTAATTGATAAGACAAATGCAATTGGAATACAAAAAAAAGGATGTGTACTCTTATTAATACAAGGAGGGCTTTTGAAGTTAAACTTCTTTAGAATCGTTGTGTTTTGTAACCCGATGGCACGAAAATGCTTTGCAAAAGCAGTTGTCGGCGTTACAACTAGATGGCGCTGTATTATTTCTGAATCATTATAATGATTTTACATTGCTTGTATTAAGAACTCAAGCTTGATATGTGCGATATAAGATGTCCGAATATGTTTTAATTTATGTATTATAAATAAATAACGCTTTTTACACTCATAGCCCCCCAGTAGGATTTTCTTCTGTGTCGTGGGTGCCATGGATGCACACTCAGACGAATACACAAACACCCAGGCCCAGAACAGAAATCTATACTCATCATTCACATCAACACCCACTGCGTGTCAGACCGGTATGGTGACCGCTCCGCCACGCGGGTCGTCGTCGGTCGTCTTAGAATTGATTATGTTGATATCAAGCGGTAATTTTAACGTAATTATAGCGACTTCGGTCGTTGATAGGTGTTTTAGGTATAATATAGAATATACATTTGTTAAAATCAAAACCGTTATTAGGAATGATATATAGAATCTGTTTTTGTTAAGTAAATGGTTTTATTAGATCTAATGTGGTTTTATTTCAATAAGAATCCAAACGATCTTTGAATACTCACGATATTATGATATTAAAGGTTAATATTTCAGATATACTATAAAAATAACTTTCTTAATTCATAGCCCCACATTAAGATTTTTGCCTGTGACGTGGATGACATTGAAACAAAGACAAATACACTAATACCTAGACCCTGAACTGAAATCTAAATTCTTCATTAATGGTCTATTTTCCAGCGTGTCTGACCGGTATGGTGACCACTCTTACTTAGTCTTAAAAAAATGTTCTTCTACCAACTACTTGGTATCTAAGAACTTTAATTAACTGACGCCGTCTGAAGGAAGGTCATGCTTTTCGACCGTATGTTTTGTATGTATGTCCAGTTCTTTGACACGCGCTACAGCCCAAACGGCTTGACAGATTGTGACGTTGACATAATTATGATTAGGAATGTTTCAGTTTGCAGAGTGACGTAGGATTTATAATTTTGAAACATGGCGCCCGTGAATAGGGAAAAAGAGGGGAAGG
>DWNE01006580.1:0-12944 GCA_018249875.1 Cecropterus toxeus
GTTTGCAACCAATTTATTGCTAATCTTAAAGTTTTATTGATTTCATCCTCAAAACTATTGACATTTCTTAAATGATTCGAAATAAAACAGTTGCGTCATCTGCAAACATAACACAAAGATGTTCTATTATATTTCGTAATTCATTTACATACACTAGGAAAAGAAGAGGCCCCAGAATACTGCCTTGGGGCACACCCAATGCCCGATTTAATGAAATAACATTCTGGAAACTACTAAAGTTTATAATATAATCTTAATTAAGTTTGTTAAAAATATTTTAATGCTATTAATTATGGGTTTACCTCGACAAATAATGTATATATTATATATATATTGTCGTAATGGTAAAAAATCGTCCCTCCCCCCTTTTCCCTCTATTGCCAGGCGCCATTTTTTAAAATTATAAAGCCTATGTCACTGCAAACTGCCTACGATTCTAATGATATGTCATACGTCACAATCCGTCAAGCCATTTGGGCTGTAGCGCGTGCCAAAGAAATGGATATACATACAAAGAAACATACATACATACACACGTGTGCTCGAAAAACATTACCCCTCCTTCTGACGCAGTCGGGCAAACAGACCAATTTTGTGTTTAATTCTATAGATTTGAGTTCAAACAAGCATTTTAATAAAGATTGCCAACAAGGGACAAAACAAGACGAACTATCATTTCAACACTTACTGGGTATTTCTCAGACATGTAAATTTTCTAACGGTATTTTTCTGCGTTGTAACTAATCATAACTTTGGATACATATTTTTAAGCTTTTAATAAAATCTGAGATTTATTATCAATCGCCGAGTAGAGGGTCAGTATTTAAATTGAAATTCAATCAATTAAAGAAATAGAAACATATATAAATTGTTCTGTCTTAACCATAAATCCCATTACAAGTTTTCAAGACTCAAATTGTTCTAAATGGAAAATTCGAGCATGCAGTCCACCTGATGGTAAGTGGTCACTGCCACTCATGGACATCTGTAATCAACGTCATACAGAACATTGGTTCTATCTGAAGTCAATCACAGATGTGTTGCGACTCCCGAGGACTATGATGGTCGTATAGAAGTGTGCCGGCAACCACACCCTTCCATCGAAACGCAAGAAACGCTTCACGTTAGAAATAGGTGTGGCGGTGGTACTTCCCCCGTCAAACTACACTGGTTCTACCACCTTTAAAAAAATCAATTAATGTCACCATGTCGAACCCCCAAAAAAAACAAAAAATTTTTAAAAAAAAAAAAACCCCTTCAACCAAACAAACTTTTTTTTTTTTTTTTTACCCCCCCCCCCCCCCCCCCCCTTATTTTTCTATTTATATGCTCCATTTTTTTTATTATATAGCCTATGTGACGCTGCAAACTGTGACGATTTTAAATATATATCATATGTCACAATCCGTCATGCCGTTTGAGTAGTAGCGCGTGTCAAAGAAATGAACATTACCCTCCTTCTGATGTTAGATAAAAAAAATCTAAATTTTAATCTAAATCTTTAAAATTTCTTTACTCTATATCCGTGACCACTAATTTTGTTCAGAGCTTAACTAATGGCTATTTAAATATTGCAGGTTCTATCGCAATCCGTTATTCGTTTAATACTAGAAATAGCACTATTGTGGTTGCCTTTGTAGAAAACAGTCCCTTGTCTCGCTTAAAATTTTATTCATAAAGTAACTTTAAATAGCTTTGTAATAAGAGGTTTTAAAATTCGCTTTTCGATGAATAAGAAATTTTAAAACGTTGGCTACTGTTTAAAGCAATTTGTTTATTGAGAAATTTGTTACAATGCTATTAAATTTTAACGCTTTTGTATTGTAAGAATATAATTTAAATTGTTTTATCGTTAAAATTTAATCAAATAACGTTATTTTGATGAAAATATATTTATTATAATACGTTTTTTTTAATGAAAACTAGTTGATTAAATCATTTTAGAGTTCCGTAGCCAAATGGCAAAAATCGGAACGTGATGTGATTCGTGATGTCGGTCTGTCCGTCCGTCTGTCCGTCTGTCACAGCCACTTTATTCGGAAACCATTATATAATATTATCACTATAGATTGTAGATATGTGTATTCTGTAAACCGCTTTCCGAATTTTGTACAAAAATAAAAATATATTAAAGTGAAAGTGAAGTATTAAAGTACTTACCTATCAAGTTTCAACTCTATAGTCTTAATAGTTTCCGAATAAAGTGGATGTGACAGACGGACAGACGTACAGACGGACGGACAGACAGATATGAAGAATCTATAAGGGTTCCGATTTTTGCCATTTAGCTACGGAACCCTAAAAAATAGTCAGTCAGGTTCTTTGTTTTAATATTTTTAACAATGTTGCTTCTACTGTTAGACTTATTTCTTTCCCATTGTTTCAGGATACAAAATGTCTTTAGCGGTATGCAGAGACCGGCTCACTGGTACAGATGCGCCAGAGCAGCTTTGCGACGGCTCCAGCAAGCCAGCCGCGTCTGTTGTCCGGTGTAACACACATCCTTGTCCTTTTAAGTAAGTTCATACGCATCTTGTTCATACATTCCATCCGTCCAGCGCGCATCTCGCGCGCCCTATTGGATAAGAAAATATATGATTGACGGCTGTCATTACTTTTTAAAAAATGTTTTCAACTATAATTCATTACTATTTGCTTACATATTTGTATATTATTCCGAAAACAGGTTTGCGATTAAAGATAGCTTACTTATTTCACATTGTGTATTATTGTACAAACACATCTGTTGTATGAAGAACTTATTTTAAAGGACATTAATAAGCGTTAATATCAATACCCTTTACAATAAATTCTTGTTTATTATCGATGCTCGGTAGGTAATATGGATATATTGAGGGGTATTTAGCAATTGTAGGTCGGCTACAGCAAGGCGGATGCGTCCGCTGTATGATATAATAATGCCCTTTCTAAAAAGTTCTTCGTGCATTAACGGCGCTCAAGTTGCAATATGGACATATTGAGGAATATTTAGCAACTGTAGCATAGCTATAGCTACGGGCACATGCGACCGTAACACATATTATTACACAACGTAACACATATTATTACCCTTTTAAAAAAGTTCTTCATGCTTTAACGGCATGCGTGCAATATGGATTTATTCAATGTCAGCTAAAGGACCGCTCCAGTAAGCCAGACGCGTCTTTCGTACGATGAAATACATTTTAATGGGTCTTAAAATAATTTCCCTACGTATTAACATTAGTTAACATCGGGTAATATGATTATTTTAAGATTTGTATTGCAATAAAGGCAAAAAAGAAACAGTGATAATAAAAAATATTATAATTATCAAGTACATCTGAAATTATAAAGTTAGGTGTCCGTTCTGAATCTAGGTTATGTTTATGGCACCCACGTCACAGTGAATTCTAGCCTACGTAGATAGCGTGATTTCCAAGCGTCATTGAATAAATCCATAAAACACGCCAAAGTTACCAAAATCTCAGGAACCCTAGCGATTAGGCCAAGGTGAACGCCTAACATAAAATCCAATCTTTTCTGATCTAAATTACTGTTCGAATCGTGCTATAAGTTAAGTGGAATAGTATAATGGAGTACTTACACGTTTGCACGTCGCGATTAGTAAATGGAATATTTGGTAGTAATGTTTGATTTAGAAATTTTCTAGAACGTAACCTATCAGTACATACACATATGTACTTGTTTGTGGCACAAATTATAGACGGAAAGTGAATAATAAAACACATTAGTGAATTTAAATGTCGCTTGATATATGATAGTTAGGACGACATTATTATTCTCGGCGTTTCTGGAGACCTAAAGGGGAAGTGCATTTTGGCCAAAGAATGTGTTTGGGAACGCAGCCAGCATTCTAGGGTCTTCCCCAAGAAGCAGCGATTTGTACTGTTTTACCTGTAATATACATATTTCTTTTAGCTTTTTTTATATAAATGTTTTAATAGTTTAATTGTAGAATATTTATTTGAATTGTATATATTGTACATAGTTAAAATAACAATAAATTATTTATTGCTATTAAATATAGTTAGGTAAGTCCAAAATATTATTAGTAATAAAATAGGAAATTTTACATTATAAAATTAAATAAATTATTATAATAATTAAAAACTCTGTACCTGTACTTGTACTATGCACTGCAAGCATAGTACAAGTACATGTTTGCATGCGTCAGATTGACCAAAACATTTGTCGACAGAAAAAAAATACACTGATATTTACATGATTTTATTCAGGTGGTATGTTGGAGAATGGTCATCGTGCAGCGTGACCTGTGGTGGAGGAGTGCGCACTCGGAGGGTCCTATGCGCTCGATCAGCTAATGTGTCCAGGGCTGATACTTATGAACCAGGTAAAGTCATTTTTATCCCGAATTTCCGTAACTTGATAAGAGATGGCGTTACTCGTTTTATGGAAGTAGCAAACGATGCAATCGGCCCGCGTGGTGAAGTCACTATATCGTTTTGATACGCAGGGTTCGTTCAACGGCCCGAAAGACATCTGACAAATTTAGATTTCTTTTCTGGGTCTGGGTGTTTGTGTACGTCTTTGTGTTTCCACGGCACCTCCGACACAGGAGAAAATCCTAGTGTTGTGTGTGAGTGTAGAAAGCCTTTGGCCGCCCATGGACAACGGCAATCAATCCTGGTATGCATCCTTTACTAAACCCTTCAGAACAGAACAAAGAAACATTTAATACTTCTTATAACGAAAGATTCATTTTATTTGCAATCATTTAGGTATATAATGTACGTCCAGTACGATTATTATGTACCTATTTTTGTACGATTTTAATTATAAATAAAAATACCGTGTCAGTTTTAAATATACACTTAATTGGCACAATGTAAAATCTTTGATAATATTATGAAGAGTTGTTTTTATAGAATCAAAGGTAAAGGAACGAACTTGAAGGTCAAAGGCTTTGCTATAACTGGATGATAAATAAAAACAAGAAAATGTCGAAAACTCTTGTGATGTTACGGAATAATAAATAGACGAAAAATTACTAAAGGTTGCAGACCTTTGGATACTGCTAGAGGAAAATAAATAAAAATGAAATGATGATTTTTTCTTTGGTATTTAGATTGTTTGTACCTCGATGACGGAAGCTTGACCTTTACTTAGTGTTACAGAATAACAAAGTAATCAAAAAAAGATTATAGAAAGATATTTTAATTACAGAAAGATAATGATTATGGAAAGATTATTGTAATTGAAATGTTACCGACTTCTTTCCGCACGTTAACAGCAATAGATTTTGTTGTAGAGGGTAGGAGTAGAACGTATATCATTCGGGGTGGTACCACCGCAACCAACGCAAGAACCAATTGCTTCACGGGTATAATAAGTGTGTTATTATACCCGTGAAGCAATGCTTGCGTTTCGCTGGAAGGGTGTGGTTGCAGGCTAACTTATACATAAGGCAACAATCTTAGTAATCGGGAGTAGCAACGCATCTGTGATCGACTTCAGATAGAACAACTGTTCTTTATGAAATTGCTTGCAGATGTGCATGGGTGGCAGTAACCACTTACCATCAGGTGGACTGCATTCTTGTTTCCTACTTAATTCTTATTAAAAAAACCACTGTCCTAAATTCGGTGGACTGTATGCTGTTTGCTACTTCATTCTGATAACAAAAAAGTTGTACTATTAACATTTTTGATAGGTTCGAGTGCGGAGCCGGGATGTGTTTCACCAGCTCCAAGATCGACTCAGCCCTGCAATGACCACACATGTCCATCATGGGTCGCTGGTTCCTGGTCTGGGGTAAGTCAACCACCACTATATTTTGACGACCCATACCGATACCGATCTAACGCGCAGTGGGTCCTCGGTTCGACCCTTGACCAGACAGACATCTGAATGATAAGTTTAGATTTCTGTTCTGAGTCTGGGTGTTTGTGTGTCCATAGCACCCACGAAACAGGAGAAAATCCTTGTATGGGGCTATGAGCGTAGAAAGCGCCTAATTTTACCTGCAACTATTTTTATACCCTAAAAGCACGAGTCATTGACAGCACAGTGGAAGTGTATTTCAGAAGAAGATAATCACACTAGCCAAGCAAATGGGTACTCAGTCACTAAATAACTAAATACTGCATAGCCTTATGAAATGAAATGTATTTATTTTGCATAGGCCTATGGGGGCACTTACAAATTGTCATTTTCAGTATTTTTTCTTACACTACCACCGGATCGGAAAATGACCTCAACTGAGAAGATCCGACAAGAAACCCAGCGGGTTTGTCTCTTTTCTTTGTAGTATTTTGTATTTTTTTAACCATCTTGTTTATTACATGGCCAATAATAGGATAGCTCCAATATGTTGCCTTACATTTGACTAATTACTAAATGTATCAAAATTAAACACGAAAGGATTATCTCAATTTTAAAATATTCACGCGAATTTATGCGTTGGTTTATCATGAAAATCTTTAGAAATACAGCCATATTAAGTTTTATGTCTCTGAAACTCGTAAATACAACAATGTCTTATATCGCGGTATCATAAATGTGGTCGTATCAACAATGTAAAGGCTTACTTACATATAAGGCGACTACATATCTTAGTCCTCGGGAGAAGCAACGCATCTCTGATTGACTTCAAATATAACCCCTGTTCCACGGAGTACGAAGTTACTAACAGATGTCTATGGGCGGCAGTTACCACTTACCATCAGGTGGACTGTACGCTGGTTTGCTACTTCAATCTGATAAAAAGGACTTTCTACCTTACGATTTAACAAGTATATAATATATATATATAGGTATATAATTAATATATAGTAATAAATAGTACTGGATATTAAGGTTATAAATAAGAACGAAATTTCGATCCAGTACCAGCCTAGCAGATGTAGGTAAAAAAGTGCCGATTTGATATAGGAGTAGGCAGGGCATGTGAGCAGCATGTAGCAAATCAGGTAGACCAAATTTCTTACATGGTAGATACATGACGACTGCTTTTCCGGAAGAAGGAGTCTAGCATGCGCTGGCGCAGGATAGATCGCAGTGGAGGCATTTGAGGGAGACCATTTCCCAACAGTGGGAAAAATTGGATTTAAGTAAAAACATATATATAATAGAATATTATATCCTTATATTTTCTCGTGAATATATAAGGATATAATATTCCTATTTACAATATATATAACCATGTGCTAAGCTTTTATTGACTAATTTCAGTAATAATTAAGTCAGTTTAATAAATTCCTCTAAATAAATAAAAAACATAGTAAGGAATTAATAAACTAAAAAGTATCAAGATAAATACGAAACATTAGCTTCTTTCAAAGCAAACATTTACAAACTGTAAGTAAATAGCATGAAAGCTTCGAACATTTTCCAGAAACTATCATTTACTTAACAACAAAATTATAAAAACTCAACTGAAGTCTGTTCGCAACTACTGAATCGAACTCGCTAATAGATGAAAATAGGAAGTAGTATTCTCTAAAGCATCTTTCAAGAAACTTCGTGTGATTCCTTACGCTTCTCACTGACTGAACTCGAAAATATTCAATATATTGATTGACTCGTCGTAACCCCATTATCTTCCCACTGTGGGCATGAGTCTTCTCTCTGATTGGAGAGTTGGCTTTGTCCACCGCGCTGGCCAAGTCCAGATTGCTATACTTCAAACACCTTTCAGAACTTTTTTTAAAGAATTCTCGGGAATGTAGATCCCACGATATTTTTCTTCGTCGTGAAGTAGTGTGCAGAAATATGAAGTTTTAATCTTTCTTTAATATTTCTTTAGTGATACATAAGCTTAACATTTTATACGAGAGGCTTGTCACAGAAACTTTTCTTGTTCTTTATTCACAAGTTAATCAAGCAGAAACATCAGATTTTGCTTTGACTATCGTATGTTCCGTAATGCGCAAGATCGCACGTGAAATAACATACAACGAACAAACCCGACTGCTTAAAACGAATTTGTGTTCATAATGAAATATATTTATTTAACGTTTATATCAGTTATTGTCAAAAAAGTCAAGTAAAAGACACAAATACATACAAACATACATATCTACATACATACATACGAGCGAAAAACATTACTCTCCTTCTGACGCAGTCGGGTAAAAATATTTGACTTAACACTGTATCGCCAATCGATTACACAAAAAGCGTGCCAAGAAACTGAGGAAGAAGCCTAAGAACCTAAGAATTGTTACAAGTTGCTACGAGCACCAGCAAAGAACTTTACAACTAATTCCTTAGAGTCAATACGAAAACAAACACGACACAAGTTGAATTCCAGATAACCTCTAGCTAACAAGTAACTAACCGAACTTTCGACTATTTGAAAAGTTAACATCGTTGATAAGTTAAATGGAAATAAGTCTTACACTATAACAAATAGATATAATCAAGAACAGCAAGCAATTTATCAGAACATATTATTGATTTTTGAAGTTTGCTAGAAAGTAAACAAAATAATAAAAATAAGATCATAAATAAATAACTAAACTACGTTCTCTATATTCATGATGATCATGACAAACCCTCAAACAAATATGAATCTTCATTTATATGGTTAGCTAAAGAGAATAGAATTGGAAACCTCGACATGTCTGACTAATACTTACAATAAAGAGTTCGACGTGGGATCTGGAACCGACAATTTGGTACATTGTTTTAAAAAATAATGTCACAGTAAAGAATAAATAAGAAGAAAGAAGAAGATGAACTATAATACTGTACTGGCTTTTAAGGTGAAAATTGCCAGCTCCTATGAGTCAGAATACAGAAGCACAATAACACATAACCATTAAACTGAAATCACAAATAACAAAAATATGGTGTCTTAGAGTTTTTATTTCTATGCTCAAAAAAAAATAAAATTTGGTGTTTCACATATTATATGCCCATAAACAATTGTTATCTTTCACTGGTCTTTATCACTATTTTCTCTCTTTCAGTGCTCAGTATCATGTGGAGAAGGCGTTCAGGTCCGAGGAGTGGAGTGCACTCCTGTCGGTGGTGGCTGTGATCCTACCACTAGGCCGGAGATTTCAAGGTCTTGCTCAACTGGTATCAGTTGCCCCTCTTATAGAGAGGCTGATGAGTCTGATGTAAGTTGATACCGACGTTCTAACTTAATAATTAAAATTACTATAAATTTGCGGTTTTAACGAAGATACGGTTTTAATTCTATTTATTCTCGTCTATTTTTCCATTATTATTTCAAACCTGATCTAAATCTATGTGTAAAATTTGATTCGTATCTATCAGATATGATATTAATGTAGTTATTTGTATAAAAATAATAGTGAGAAAATATTGCTAATATATTGCTTTCATATTTTTCTTTAGGATGATATAGAAGAACTTCTACCGGGTGTTGTTTACCACACACAACCACTAATACAGCCCTATCCACCTCCTCAAGCCAAGGCTGAACAGCTTATTGGGGAACCTGATGTTCCAGTAGAGGCCACGTAAGTATTACTGTATTTACATGTAGCTAATTGTTCTAGGTGTGGAGGCAATATGATAATGTATATGAGTATCCTTAAAAATATTAGAATTTAGGAAATTTCAACTATTGCCTCTACACAGAACTTAAATGACGTAGAACGTAAAAATCCTAACACAACTAACGTTAGTCCCGTTTTGATAATAATAACATGTAAAGTAGCATGCCTTTACATGGAATTTATACAAATAATAGAATATGATATGAAACTGTGATAGAATAATAAATACTGTGTCCTGTCCTATGTCTTCCATAAGAGCTCAGAGTATTTTGTTGTTGTTTTCAGCAATTACAAAATATTCTTTGCGTGTGGCTGGTTGTATGTAAGGTATTGTACCTGAAACTCCAGTTTTAAAGGTTTCACTTTTAAATTCAGAAACATCACACATTTTATTACAAGGAATGACATTACCCCTTCCATCTTACACGACTCCAGTGGATGCTTGCTCCTTTTTGTTCTCAGCTTCTTTATCGATATTCAGAAATGTCTTTGAGTTTATTTAACACCAAAGACCTAAAGACTATTTTTGAATATCATCCAACACTGAAGACTTATAGTTCCGTAAATTAGATTCGGAAGCGTACGCTCCGGTATCATAGAGTTTAGAAAGATGAAACACTGTACAGAGCAAATTCGAACAAAGTTTACCATCTCACTTGAATACTGGCATCAATTCGTTCGCACATTCTCCTTTATTTATAAAATCCGACCATTACTACCACAGACCATCGCTTTCGACTAAAGTTCACGATTTGTCTATTTTTCTACTCTATGCACTGCACAGTAAGGTTTTGAATTTCCTTGCACAATATACCACACTGTCTACAATTTGTCTTACTATTATTTTCTTTGCTTTTTGACTCTTTCCAATACTCTGATACTGAACATTTCTGGCACATACACTAACACGGCCACATTGATTTTTTCAAAATTTAGATAGCAGATTTTTAGACATATTCCCTTTTTCAATGTTTTAAAGATTGCAGGTGTAAGGGTTAACGATTGGCGATAGAACACAACAAACAAACACTGGTGCACATACTTCTACATAAACCAGCCAGAATTGATGAACTGTATTTAGGATTGGTAGACCCATGCCCTCAGCACCCAGCATGTATAATGAAAGTCTTGAGTGAATCTTCCATAGTTTTATCATTAGATATAACAAATTCGTTGGCTGGTGAATAAATTAAAATTAATTTGTATTTTGTATTCAACTATACTTTGTAAAAAATAGTTCCAAATTATTGTCTTTGTTTCTTGTCTCTATATAATACGGGTAAATCAAATGTTGTTATTAAGGATTTTTTTTTTGGATATTATGTCTATCTATATTCCAAATATTAAAATGAAATTACTTTATTCAAACTTAAACTCTTTTATTATCAAAACTTATCGTTCACTCACGAAAATATTTGTTGTATTTCGCCAGCTACTCCGAATTTGATAAGTATCTTGAACTTCCGATTCTCTTCCTTAGGTATTGTATCATTGAATTATGTCAATTTCAACTTGGCCTTATAGCTACATCAAGGACGATGAGTGGGGTCCCTGCAGCGTCACTTGTGGTGAAGGTTGGAGGAAGAAGGAGGTTCACTGCAAGATCTTTCTGGAGTTTAGCAGAACCATTGCCAAACTACCGGATAGCAAGTGCATGGGTCCAAAACCTTCGGAAGAGACCGAGAGATGCGTGATGGAGCCTTGTTCAATGGCATATGGCACGTCTTTCGGAGATTCTGGGATGCCACCTTACAATGGTGGTGATAGGTGAGCTCCATTGTTTATCATATTAAGATTTATTTATAAATACTATGTTGATATGGAATTAATTAATATCAATAAACGTCTGCTGGAGGTTGATATGCTGAGCAAAGGCGATCTTCAAAATAGTCGCATAAAATGCCTTTCGCTCTTATATGATCTTTTATTTATTAATCTTGCTTAATATCTATGTAGTTTTCAATTATTATTCTTATCTTTTAATTAGATCTGTTTTGTCATAGCCTCCAAATTAATATTTCTTTCCACAACTATTGTTATGTTACTATTAATTACCATTGGCATAACTAAGAATGAAAACATGACTAAGAAAACTATTCTTATATTTCATAATTATCTCTTAATTTTAATTTGACTAAATACTTTATTGTCAAATTATGGACAACACTATTTAACGCTAACATATCAGGCGCAATTGAAGGGGAAGAATAATAATTTGTAGAAAAGCATTTTTACGCCTATGTCGAAAAAATCCTTTTATATCAGCGTCCAGTGGACGTCAATTAATATTAATTGCTTTGATATTGTAAACTAGTTCCACTAACTTTCCACGAATAAAAATATATAAAATCAGGTAAAGTAATTTGTTCTGCACTCCGATATATAGTTCTATTTTTGGATTGCAACCGACGTTTTTGACGTAAATCCGAACCAATGAAATGTAACAGAGTTAAACGAACCTGCAAATCTGAAGGTACCATTTACATATTGGCTTTTGAATTACATAAATGGATTTTCAGTTTGAATTTTTAATAAAATGAAAAGTGTAAATGTTTTAGCGTGTATTTCTAGTTGCGATGTTTTGACGCGTTTATTTTCAAGTTGAATTATGACGATTTGTCTTGGTGGCGAAGACTCCTATTTATTATTATTATTATTTTTTTATTAAATACATGTTTTATTATATTTTGTTCTTTTTTATTGTAAGTTGTAAACATTTACCGCACGAAATCGTGTAATTTGGCATCGTTAGAAATAATTTTCTAGATTATTCCGCGTAATCCGTAGTTACCAGTACTTTTTGCGTGAGAGTAAGAAACACATATGCATCCTTACAAACTGTTAAAATAATAACATTAGTGAGATTAATAAATCTATTTAACTTGATATCTAACTTTGTTTTATTGAAATTTGATCGAAATTGAAAACTACCAATACGACTTTAAAGATAATTTTGAATAAAATTCAGATGAAATTTCAATCAGTCTATTTTATGACCTTTTGCTTGTAGTACATTAGATTAGTATTATTGCGAAATCAATTAATTTTAATATAACTAGTACTCATGATTTTTGGTATGCCGTTTTAAATAACTGTCGGCGTTTTGGTCTACCAATTCGCACTTGACCAGCGCGGTGGACTATGATCTAACACTCTCATTCTGAGAGAAGGCCCGTGCCCAGCAGTGGAACTATAATGGGTTAATGAAGATCACTTGTTGCCGGCAATAACGCCATTGTAAACTGAGTATTGTGAGTACCCGTCACTTATTAGGTATGATCAATTGTATGTATATGTATTGTATATTGACGAACCGCGTGGTCGAGCGGTCACCATACCGATCTGACGCGCAATGGGTCTCGGGTTCAATTCCCCAGACAGAAATATGAATGATGAGTTAAGATTTCTGTTCTGGGTCTGGGTGTTTGTGTATTCGTGTTTGTGTGTCCA